>CAUYRH010093669.1:0-13641 GCA_963574655.1 Perodicticus potto
TGTGGCAGGCGCCTGTAGTCCCAGCTACTTGGGAGGCGGAGGCAAGAGACTCGCTTGAGCCCAGGAATTGGAGGTTGCTGTGAGCTGTGATGCCACAGCACTCTATCCAGGGTGACAGCTTGAGGCTCTGTCTCAAAAAAAAAGATATCGGTGTTTTATTGTTCAGTTTCATTGGAGTACATCGCTTTGTATCTGCACCCAAAAGCACTGGATAACACTCTATTTCAGGATTAAACTTACCCATTGGCATAGGTTGAAAAGGGAGATCTGGAAGTCCAGAGCATGCGGAGTCCCTACTCTCTTACTCACCTCTCAGGGAATGCTAGATTATTCCTCCCTGTACATTCACTGAAACTTAGTGTGTATAGATAGGCCCTATACACACTAAGGTGATTAAGTCTCAAGAGCAGGGCTCTCACAAATGGAATCAGTTCTCTTATAAAAGAAGTCTGAGGGTGCCCCCTTACCATTTGGGGCATGTGGCAACACAGAAGGTACTATCTAGGAGGCACAAGCTCTCAGATACACAATCTGCAGGTGCCTTGATCTTAGATTTCCCAGCCTCCAGAGTTGAAAGTAATAAATTACTGTTATTTATAGATTGCCAGTCTATGGTATTTTGTGATAGTAGCAGGAATGGACTAAGATACGTCACTTCAAACCTTGGAGAGGAAGGAGTAGGGAGGCATAAAAAAGTGCGTAAAGTTCTCTCCACATCTCTCCTTCCTCGGGTATAGGGCATACATCCTCTCTCCTCTGTAGAAACACAAGGAACATGGAATAAGAATTCCATCCAACAGCCTAGCTTTTCCCCCTCCTATTCTATTCACTTTCTTTAAGCTTATTACCGTCATTTACGGATAACCAGAAATGTTGCTATTCCCCACCACCACTCCAGTGGACAATGATTTTCAAGAACATAAATCCAGGCAGTTTCAGACAGTATTCTTAACTCTCTCTTTTAGGGTTCTCTGAGAATGTCACTCATCTGTCTTCCTCTCTGTTGTCAGATGTCCCAGTAATGACCTGATTCCTAACTTAGTTCTATAGAACATCTCACTAATGTTTCTTAACAGATTTTTACTCAGTGGCTGGCAAATTTACAGAAAAATAAATAATAAACAAGCAAAGTGCCAGGAGTTAAAGAACTTATTTAATTTCCATATGGGGACCTTCTTTGGTTTTCTCCTCATGTTTGCCAAAATGGAATCACTAACTATTAAAAGTACACTATGTTTGTCAGTTCTATATCAGCCTTCCTTTACAAGCTATTTCTTTATTAGCTTCTCAGTTTTTCATTTAAAAAGTGACCCAGTATCTAATGGAATATATTTTATTTAAAAAACAACTTTATGCAACTATGGCAAAATGGTAAACTAGAATAGGCTGTCACATCCCTTCCTGAAAAAAAAAGTCCTTGGTAACAAACAAAGAACTAAAATTCTAAAATACCCAAGAGATGGTGAATGACACCGAGGATAGATGTGCTATTGTTCTTTTCTTAATAGGGGGATTATGGTAACAATTAAGATATCATTAGAAAAAAGGCTTTTTAAAAATTATTCTATTAATATATTATGTATGTTAAGTTAGAGAGAATCAGATGAAGAATAAAATTGAATATCTTCTCAACAAACAGAAAATTTTATCTATTTCAAAGAAATAAGAAGAAAAAAAAAGGAAAAACAGTAAACAGAAAATTTGAATAAGACAATATAATTAAGTCCTAATGAATCAGTACTTAAAATCATCATAAATAATATAAACCCACCAATTAAGGCCTTCCAGTAACGGTGCAAGAACTTACTATATAAAGTAACCCTCCTGCTACAAGACAAGTACTGATTCTACACAAAATTTAAAAACACCTTTTTGAAGGTACTTTAGAGAAACCAAAGGGGGACTGAAGGGGGAACTACCCTTTGAAAGAAAAAAACCCACATTGGCTGAGATCTACTTTTATATAACTTTTCCTCTAGGACGTATAACAGAAATTCAAGCAGAACTCCACATTCTTATTGGCCTGAAGAGTCAGAGGACAAAAGTTTGAAGATACCAGAATGCTGCAAAGAGCAAATAGGAATGGGGTTGGGGATCCAGGAAAGAAGAAATACACAGAGAAAAAACTTACAACCTGCATCCTGCACATAAATCTATAGCTGACCACTTCATTGCAAGACTCTAAAAAGCACAGGAAAAAACCAACCAATGAAAGGCTGAAAGAGCCAAAGAGAGATCTCAGCAAATATACATCTCAGGGGCATCAGAATTTAAAATTCAAGTTCTACCAACTTAGGTGGGACTTGGGAAACAACTAGGGCTATCCAGTGACATCACAGAAAGGCCACAAGTAAGAAGAAAAGAATATTTCAGAAAGCTATTCGCCTTAGGACTAAAGGAAAAACAAAAACAGATCTACCCTAACAAAATCTAGTACCAAGCCTCCCCAAATTTAATGAGACTGGCCAGTAAGATAAACTGCTACAATTAAACACAGAACTATTCCAAAGAAAATAACATAATCCAGACTATCTACAGCATATGATTCACAATATCAGTATGTACTAAAATATCACTGGATGTGAAAATAAGTAAGAAAATGTAACACATCATCAAGGAAAAACTGAGGTAACAGAAACAATCGTGATATTGAAATTATTAAACAAAAAATTTAAATTAATAAAGATGTTACAAAATCTACAAAAGAAGTTGGGTCTGAAAAAATGACCAAATGGGAAATTTCAATAGATGCATAGAAACTACAAAAATAAGAAATACTAAAAATATTTAATTAACCTAAAAATACTAGAATGGAAGAGCAAAGAAACATAAAATAGGAGACAAATAGAAATCAAATAGCAAAATTGCATATGTAAACACAAATATCAATACTTACATTAGATATACATAAAACCACTCCAATTACAAGGCAGAGATTATTAACCTAGATAAGAAAGCATCCAAATACATGCTCTATAAAAAAGATGCATTACAGATGTAAAGACATAAATAGATTGAAAAAAATGGAAAAAATTTATATCACATAATCCATACATAAGAAATCTGGTATGGCTATATAAATACCAAACAAAGTAGACTTCAAGCTCATGTATATAACCAGAGAAAATGAGTATTATTTCACAATAATAAAGGGGTATTAATATGAACAGATGGCCATTTTATTAATAAAGTATAACTCTAACTATGCATTTACCTAAAAATTTTAACATATATGAAGCAAAGAACTAGAAGAAATAAGGTCAGAAATAGAAACATTCACACATACTTGAGAGATTTTTAACATCCCTCCCTCAAGAAGTGATAAAAAAGAAATAGTACAGATGTAAGATTTGAAAACCACTATCCATAAAATTTAACTTAAAATATATTTAGAATCTAAACTCAACAAAACAGAATTCATATAATACACATTCTTGTCAATTACATTGAGGAATATGCAATAGAACAGACCAATATTTTAAAAAATAAAAAAGCTCTCAATAAATTCTTTTATAATTGTATAGAATATGTACTGTATCTACAAACCAGAGAAATCAATAATAAGAGGTCTAGAAATTACTTTCCCCTAAAATTTGAAAGTAAGCAATACCCTTCTAAATAATCCACATGTCCAAAGAAGAATTCATAAAAGAATTTAGAAGATACTTAGAACTAAACAATAATAGAAGCATAACATATAAAATTTTGTGAAATTAACTAAAGCAATGCTTAGAAGAAATTTTGCAGCTTTAAAAAACTTGTATTAAAAACTAAGAAGGATTTAAAACCAATGATCTATGCTTCCATGTCAGGAAGCTATAAAAACAGTAAGTTAATACAAACTAACTAGAAGAAAGGAAGCAATAAAGGATAGTACAATACAATTAAATAGAAAAGAGACAAAAATATTGAGTATCAGAGAAGCCAATTTTGGTTCTCAGAAAGAAACCAGAATAAAAGAGATAGAGGGAGGGTATCACAATATCCTTCATTATTATTATAACTCTGATACCAAAACATGACAGCAGCATTATAAGAAAGGAAAATTACAAACAAATATCACTCATAAAGATGTAAAAATCCATAACAAAATATTAGCAAATCAAGTTCCCAATATAAGTATAAATATAACACATCATGGCTATATGCTATTGATCCCTAAAATGTAAGGTTAGAAGGGAATCTGATAAACATATCTAAGAAAATCTCACTCTAATATCATTATTAAATGTCAAAATAGTGAACATTTTTTCCCTCAAGTCAGGAAAATAACCTCTCCTACCACATTTAACTAGCAGTTGCAGATGATCCAACTAAGCAAGGAAGAGAAATAAAAGGCATAAAGACATGAATATAAGGAAATAAACTGTATTTTGGGTTGCTTTTTTTCCAGACAACATGGTTGATTGCAGAGAAAATTCTAAGGAAAGCACACATCCACACACAATTACTGGAACTGAAAAATTCATTTAGGAAAGTCAGATGACAGAAATTCAATATATAAAAATCAACTGTATTTCTATATACTAGCAATGAATAATTAAAAGTGAAATTTAAAACAATACCATTGACAACCATCATGAAACATAAAATATTTAGAAAAAGTACAGCGATAAATATGCAAGACTTCTGCATACACTGAAAACCACAAAATATTAGAGTAAAAAAAATAAAGAACTACATAAATGAGTTGTTTCAAGTTCCTAAATTGGAAGTCTCAAAAACATTAAGCTGTCAACAGCCACAAAGTTGATTTATAGATTCAATGCCATCCCTAAGAAAATCTCAGCAGTATTTTTTGTTTGTTTGTTTGTTTGTTGTTGGGGATTCATTGAGGGTACAAAGAACCAGGTTATACTGACTGCATTTGTTAGGTTAAAGCCCCTCTTACAATTGCGTCCCACCCCCAACAGGTGTGTCACACATTGTGACCCCCCAACCCTCTCCTCCTTCACTCTCTCTGTTCTCCCCTTCCCCCATCCCCCACCGTATACTAGGTCATTAATTGCCCTCATATCAGAATTGAGCATATGTGATTCTTCTCCATTCTTGTGATGATTTACTAAGAATAATGTGTTCCACTTCCATCCAGGTTAATACAAAAGATGTAAAATTTCTGTCATTTTTAAGGGCTGAATAGTATTCCATGGTATACATATACCACAGCTTGTTAATCCATTCCTGGGTTGGTGGGCATTTAGACTGTTTCCACATTTTGAAGATTGTAATTTGAGCTGTGCTAAACAGTTTAGTGCAAGAGTCCTTATGATAAAAGGATTTTATCATAAAAAAGTCCCAGTAATAGGACTGTAGGGTCAAATGAGAGGTCTACTTTGAGTTCTTTGAGAGTTCTCCATACTTCCTTCCAAAAAGTTTATATTAGTTTGCAGTCCCACAAGCAGTATAAAAGTATTCCCTTCTCTCCACATCTATGCCAATATCTGCAGTTTTGAGATTCTGTGACATGGGCCATTCTCACTGGTGTTAACATTATATCTCAGGGTAGTTTTAATTTGCATTGCTCTAATAACTAGGGATGATAAGCATTTTTTCATATGTTTGTTAGCCATTCATCTGTTTTCTTTCTATTCATCTCTCTTGCCCAATGATTTAAGGGATTTTTTCATGTTGATTAATTTGAGTTCTCTATAGATCCTAATTATCAAGGTTGTGTCCAATTCAAAATATGCAAATATCCTTCCCCATTGTCTATTTGCTTTGGTTGTTGTCTCCTTAGCTATACAGAAGCTTTTCAGTTTAATTTAGTCCCATTTGTTTACTTTTGTTGTTGTTGTTGCAATTGCCATGTAAGTCTTCTTCATAAAATCTTTCCCCAGGCTGATATCTTCAAGTGTTTTTCCCATGCTTTCTTTGAGGGTTTTTCTCATTTCATACCTTAAATTTAGGCCTTTTATCCATCTTGAGTCAATTTTTGTGAGTGAAGAAAAGTATGGGTCCAGTTTCAGTCTTTTCCATGTGGATATCCACTTCTCCCAGCACCATTTATTGAATAGGGATTCTTTCCACCAGTGAATGTTCTTGTTTGGTTTATTTAAGATTAGGTGGCTGTAAGATGCTAGTTTCATTTCCTGGTTTTCTATTTAATTTCAGATGTCTATGTCTCTATTTTTGTGCCAATACCATGCTGTTGTGATCACTATGGCCTTGTAGTATAGACTAAAGTCTGGTAGGCTGATTCCCCTGGCTTTGTTTTATTACTGTGAACTGCCTTAGCTATATGGGATTTTTTTATGTGTCTATTCAAGACAAAGAATTATTTTGTCCAAGTCTTGAAAGTACGATGTTGGTATTTTAACAGGATTGGCACTGAATCTGCAGATTGCTTTAGGTAGTATAAACATTGTAACAGTGTTTATTCTTCCCAGCCATAAGCATGGTATGTTCTTCCATTTGTTAATATCTTCTTCTATTTCTTTTGTTAGGGTTTCATAATTTTCTTTATAGAGGTCCTTCACTTCTTTTGTTAGGTATATTTGTAGGTATTTCATTTTCTTTGAAGCTACTGTGAAGGGAATTGTGTCCTTAATTAGCTTCTCAGCTTGACTGTTACTGATATATAATAAAGGCTACTGACTTGTGGACATTGATTTTATATCCTGAGACATTACTGGATTTTTTGATCACTTTCAGGAGTCTTGTGCTTGAGTCTTGGGGGTTCTCTAAGTATAAGATCATATCATCAGAAATTGACTTCCTCTGCTCCCATTTGGATGCCCTTTATTTCCTTCTCTTGCCTGACCTTACTGGTTAGAACTTCTAGCACTATGCTGAATAGTAGTGGCAACAGAGGACAACCTTGTCTGGTTCCAGTTCTAAGTGGAAAGCTTTCAGTTTTACTCCAGTCAGTAAAATATTAGCTGTGTGTTGGTCATAGATGGCTTCAATCAGTTTAAGAAATGTCCCACCTATGCTATACTCTTCAGTGTTCTAATTAGAAAAGGATGATGGATTTTATCAAATGCTTTTTCTGCATCTATTGAGAGGATCATATGGTCTTTGTTTTTGCTTCTGTTAATATAGTGAATTACGTTTATGGACTTGCTATGTTAAACCAGTCTTGCAACCCTGGAATGAAACCTCCTTGATCATAATGTATGACTTTTTTGTTCAGAAGCTGTATCTATTACTAGGATTTTGTTGAGAAGTTTTGAATCTATATTCACTAGTGAAATTGGTCTGAAATTCTCCATTTTACTTGGGATTTCTCCTGGTTTTGATATCAAGGTAATGTTTGTTTCATAGAACACGTTGGGGAAGATTCCTTCCTCCTCAATGTTTTGGAATAATTTCTGCATTATGGAAATAAGCTCTTCTTTGAAGGTTTGATAGAATTCTGGTGTGAAGCCATCTGGACCAGGGCATTTTTTTTTTGTTGGGAGATTTCTTTTATCGTTTCTTTGATCTCCATGCCTGAAAATCACTCTGTTCGGGAGGTCTATGTCTTCCTAAGTCTAGGGAGAAGGTGTGATTTCAAACATTGATCCACTTCCTTCACATTGTCAAATTTGGGGGCACAGAGTTTCTTGTAGTATTCAGAGATAATTTCTTGTATCCCTATAGTATCTCGTGTTATTTCCCCTTTACAATTTCTGACTGAGGTTACTAGAGATTTTGATTTTCTATTTCAGTTAGTCTAGGCAAAGGTTTATCTAGTGTATTTATTTTTTCAAAAAACCAACTTGTTTCATTAATCTTCTGAACAATTATTTCGAATTTCATTAATTTAATTTTGGATATTTCTTTTCTTCTGCTGGGTTTAGGTTTAGATTGTTTAACAGCTAAGGAAGACAATTTTTCAGGCAAAGGGAATTCAGAAGAAAATAGAAGTTGCAATCTTATTTTCAGATACAAGTGGATTCAAAGCAACTAAATTCAAAAAAGACAATGATGAACACTTCATATTGGTCAAGGGAAAAATACAACAAGAAGACACTTAAATTCTAAATATTTATGCACCCAACTTAAATGCTTCCAGATTCTGGAAATAGACCTTAATTAGTCTAAGCAATATCATATCCCATAACCCCATAATAGCAGAGGACTTTAACACTCCTCTTAAGAGAGCTGGATAGATCCTCTAAACAGAAACTAAACAAAGATACAAGGGACTTAAATGGGTATCATTTAAGTTGTTCCTTAGAACAACTGTGCTTGATAGACATATATAGAACACTATCCCAAAGCTAAAGAATATATGTTCTTCTCATCGGCCCATGGAACATTTTCCATAACTGATCATATCCTAGGACACAAGAAAAACCAACAGAATCAAAAGATTCTTACCTTGTATCTTCTCAGGAATTAAAGGTGGAATTCAACCCCACATAAAGGCATGGAAATTAAACAACCTTATGCTGAATGACAGTGGGGTTTCAGGAAGAGATAAAAGAGGAAATCATTAACTTCCTTGAGCATAACGACAATGAAGACACCAAAACTTGTGGGATATAGCAATAGCAGTCCTGAGAGGAAAATTTATCAATTTAGATGCCTACATCCAAAAAACAGAAAGAGAGTGCATCAACAAACTCTCATCAGGATTTTTGTTAGAAACTGACAGGTAGGCTTGGTGCCCATATCTCAGTGGTTAGGGCACTGACTACATACACTGAGGCTGGAGGGTTCAAACCCGGCCTGGGCTTGCTAAACAATGACAACTGCAACAAAAAAATAGCCAGGCGTTGTGGTGGGCACCTGTACTCCCAGCTGCTTGGGAGGCTGAGGCAAGAGAATTGCTTAAGCCCAAGAGCTAGAGGTTGCTGTGAGCTATAACGCCATGGCACTCTACTAAGGGTGACACAGGGAGACTCTGAAGGAGAGGAGAGTGAAAGGGGAGGGAGAGGAGATGGAGAGGAGAGGAGAGGAGAGGGAGAGGAGAGAAGAAAACAAAGGAAGGAAAGGAAAGAAAGGAAAGGAAAGAAAGGAAAGGAAGAAAAGAAGAAAGAAACTGACAGGTAATTATATGTATTTTTTTGCTGCAAATTTTGTATTCTTTTTGATATATTTAATGACTTTATTTTCTAATTTTGCTTTTTTATGCTTCTATTCTTATGTATTATACTTTCTGCATGTTCAACAAAAAAGATTCACCACCTCAGACTTGTGCCAATACAGAATTTCTGATAGGATGCAAACATCACCATTTGTAAGTGGAAAACCACCTTACAGCTAAGTGACTGAGAAGACAGCCTTGATTTTGAATTGATAATATTTTCCCTTTCCCATGCCCCAAAATGAATCTGTCATATTACACCCATACCTCCACTTTACTGACTTCCTTCCTAAATAAATGGTACCATCATCTATCCAATTCCCCAAGCTAGAAACAGTCATATTTCTGTCATTCCAAAAATTTTATTACACAGAAAGCCTTTTTCTGTCTAACTGCCCATCTCTCTCCAATTTCAATGCCACCTCCACTTTACTGAATTCCACTATCAATTTCACAAAACCAATCCTATCTCCCCAATTCTTGACATTTTCATATTTTTGTTAACTTCTCCCTAGAGTCTATTGTCCACACTACAACTAGCGTGACCTTTTAAAATACAAATATAATCCCACAAGACTTGAACCCCACATTATTTTCTAGTTACTGTCTTGTTTTCCTCAATTCTGTTCTTTGTTACTCATTTACAAAAAAAAAAAATTCTTCAAGAGATGGCTATGCTCATTCACTCTAATTTTTCACCTCCTATTCATTCCAAATTGAATCTAGCTCCCAAAATACCCTAAAATAAGTCTTATCACTCACAAACATGCTCCACATTCTAAGTCCATACATAGCCTTTTTTATTCTCCCTGACACCTCTCAGTAACACTCAATCCTTTTTAACACTTCTTTCCACCTGAAGTGATTTTCTCTTTTTTTCTCCAGGTAATTTCATCTCTGTCTTTTTTTCTTGCTCCTCTTTTCCTTCTTATCTCTTGATGTTCTAATATCCCCAGGATCTGCCCTGTACCATCCTCTCTTCTTATCTATATTGATAACCTAAGTGCTCACTTAGTCTCATATCTTTATCCCTAACCTTGACTTTCCTTTGAGATTCAGATACATGTATCAAACTTTCTCCTTGATATCTACATTTGGATGTGTATTAATCATAAAAATCAAAGTTCCTGTTGCTACTCAAGGAGTTTTCCCCATCTCAGGAAGGGGCAGTCTATAGTTTCCTATTGTTGGTATAGTAAAATCATCATAATCTCAGTACTTAAAAAAAAAAACATGAAATTTATTGTCTCATAGTACTGGAGGTCAGAAGGCTAGCACACAACTCTCTGGTATTGACAGGGCCAAGTCTTTTGGGAAGATGATGAACACATTCCCTTGTTTTTCCCAGGTTCTAGAAACCTTCTACATTCTTGGACTCTTGGCTTCTTCAAAGCCAAAGTGTGACCAACCATCTCTTTGACACTGATTTCCTGCATCCCTTTTTCTTTCTTTTCTTTTCTTTCTTATTTTTTTTTTTTTTTAGTAGATAGTGTCTCACTTTATCACCCTCGGTAGAGTGCTATGGAGTCACAGCTCACAGCAACCTCCAACTCCTGGGCTTGGGTGATTCTCTTGCCTCAGCTTCCCAAGTAGCTGGGGCTACAGGCACCTGCCACAATGCCCAGCTATTTTTTTTGTTGCAGTTTGGCTAGGGCCTGGTTTGAACCCACCACCCTCAGCATATGGGGCCAGCACCCTACCCACTAAGCCCCAGGAGCCACCCTCTGTGTCCCTTTTTCATGTTTTACGGTTCCTTGTGATTGGACCCACCTCCATGATTCAGGATGATCACATGTGTAGAGAATAGAAAATATTGGCATCTTTGAAGGCCAAGATTCTGTTCTACCACCTATATTATCTATTTAGGTCCTCATACCTAATCCTGGGGATCACATTCTCATAGTTTATTCTTTCCACCATGTTTGTGATAACTTTTTTCAATGTAAAAGGGCCTGCCTCTGAGCATTCCACTTCATTGCACTGATGAACTTGCTCTCATTGTTCCTATACTAATATAATGCTTTTTTTCCTCATTCATATGACTTTGTAGTGTATTTTAACAATTTTACACCAAGTTACTCCTTCTTGATCTTCTTGTCATTACTGCCTTATTTATTCATGAAATTTCACTTTTTCTTTATAAATCTTAGCATAGTTTCTTTAGTTCCAGAGGTTCTAAAACTTATGTGGAAACACAAAGAATCTATAGTTATCAAAACAATCTTTAATAAGAACAAAGTTGAAGAACTTTCCAGATTTGACTCTGAAGTTTACAAAAATGCTATAGTAACCATTAAAAATGATACTGGTATAAGAACAGATAAATAGACCAATAAAATGGAATAAATAAAAATACGTGTGAACATACATAATCAATGAATTTTTCAACAAAAACCAAAGTAATTCAATAGAGAAAGTAAAATATTTTCAACAAATCGTGATAGAATGTCTGTAGATCCATAATGAATAAATAAGCACAGCAACAGTAACCCAAGATGATTCATACATCTAAAAATAAAAGCTAAAAATGTAAAACTGCTACACGAAAATACCTTTATGATCTTAAGATAGCAAAGATCTTTTTATACACAAAATTCACTCAGGATTAGGCAAAAAAAAAAAATGTGTATTCAACTTATCAAAATTACAACTTCTGCTTTTGAAATAAAGAACATAATCAAGAAAATGAAAAGGCAAGCCATAGTTTCCCAGACTAGCTTTAAAGAGCAAATAATATCTTGTCTATAAGAATCACAGTTTTTAAAATAAGGATATAAAATTATGGGGAAAAAAGAAAGAATATATTCAAAATACATATATCTAACAAAAGACCAGCATCCAAAATACGTTTTAGAATTCTATAATTCAATAAGGAGACAAACAACACAATAAAAAATAGGCCACAGAATTCAATGCAACCTTCATGAAAGTAGACAGAAATGCCCAATTAACACTTGAAAAATCTTCAGTTTGGTATCATGAGTCCTCCTGGGTGTGCAAATTAAAACTACAAAATTGATGAAGTAATAGCACAAAGGAAGATACAATGAATTCCAAAGGATCAAAATCATACAGAAAATGTTCTATGACCATACTATATAATAAAATAAGAAATCAGTAACACATAAATTGTGAAAAACAAAAGAAACAAAAACCCTATGTCTGAAAATAACTACCATTAAATCTTACAAGAAATTATCATTTTTAATCCATTTTTAAGGAAGACTGAAAACAAAGAAGTTAAACAATCAACACAAAAATCTACAAAAAGCAGCTAACAAATCAGACACACACAAAGGAAATAAGAATAATGAAGAAAGAAAACAATAAGAAAAGTATTTATAAAGGGAAGATGAGGAAAAAGAGGAGGGTGGTGAAGGAAGAAAACAGAAGATTAGCAAAACCTACAGCTGATTTTGATTGACAAAACCTACATGCTATTTGGGCATATTTCAAGCAAATATGGGCAAGATAAAAAGACATTTCAGATTAACAAATAAAGAGGAAAAATGCAATAACTATAAATTTTTAAATGAGACAAGAATAACTGGCAAACATTATTGAAAATATTAAGGGTAAAAATTGTTTGAGATAAAATAGAAATCTTGAATGAAACAATAAACAAAAATTAGACATGGAAATGATCATGTCTATAATACAAAAATCTCTCTAAAAAACTAGTCCAGGGCGGCACCTGTGGCTCAGTGGGTAGGCTGCTGGCCCCATATACCGAGGGTGGTGAGTTTGAAGCTGGCCCCAGCCGAAATGCAACAAAAAATAGCCGGACATTGTAGCGGGTGCCTGCAGTCCCAGCTACCTGGGAGGCTGATGCAAAAGAATCGCCTAAACCCAGGAGTTGGAGGTTGCTGTGAGCTATGATGCCACTGCACTGTACCAATAGTGATAAAGTGAGAATCTGTCTCAAAAAAAAAAAAAACAAATCTGGTCCAGATCACTTTGCCAGTAAGTTCCACTTCCCAAAATCTGATTATTCCTACCTTATACTACACAAAAGTTGTTAAAATTTATAAGGATGAGAACACTGGTACCTTACCTCAACAATACATGAAAAGCAATGTAAGAAAATTTCACTTATCCACACAGATGCAAATGTCCTAATGTCAACATTAGTCAATCATACATGACAGAGCATTAACACAGGAGGGGAAAGTTGCAGGGGGTAAACTATGACAAAGGTAACAGTGACATTAATATCAGATTCTGATATCCAGAAAAAGCCTTCATCTGGAAATAAATGCCCTAATGATTCAAGGATGGTTTGACATCAGAAAACCTATTAAAATAATCCATTCTCACAGAGTACATGAAAACAAAATCACATGGTTATGTCTACAAATACAGAAATAACATTTGAAGAATTTAATAATTGTTCATATTAAAAATTCTCAAGAATGAAGGTAACTTCCTTGACAAGGTAAAGGTTATATACAAAAACCTACAGCAAGCAATATAATTAATTGAAACTCTTTATTTTTTTTTAATTATTTTTTATTGAGTCATAGCTGTGTACAATAATTCAGTCATGGAATACAGTGTGCAGGCTTCACATACAATCGGAGATATTTTTATCAACCTGATTAATATAACATTCATGATATTTTCTCATT
>CAUYRH010093670.1:0-63230 GCA_963574655.1 Perodicticus potto
CTCTAAAGAAAGCATTTGCATTACCATTGTCTTTGCTGAGTATCATGGGTTCTGCCCTCTCTCTGACTTCATTTTTATTCACTTATTTGCTTGTTGATGGCAAATAAAAAGTAAACAAGGAATAAACAACCTTTTAAAGAAAAAAAAAAAAGTAGCTGTCACAGGGTGCAAGATGGCTGTGTTCAAATCTAGCCTTCTTTCAAGCTGTTATGAAGGTGTATCTGCCAAGGTGAAAAGACTGGATATATTTTACTCAACAGATTATTATCTGATTTATGCCTCTTAAACATTTTGATGAATGGAATGCAGTCCTCCATTTATACAGTTGCCCCAGCCCAGTGTGAGTCAAAGGCCTCCTGCCTACGAGTCCAGATTATTCCATAGCAGCTGGCTTTATCCTACCTTACTTGTCTAATCCCCCTCAAAGGTATTGGGTTTGCAACCCTGGATTTAAAGAACATCAGTTTGGGAAGGGGTAGAGGGAGTGGAATTGTTAGTCTGCCTATTAGTGTCAGACTGGCTTTAGCTCTGTGAAGATTTACAACCTTCCATCAAAGGAAGATTATGGAAGAGGATCTCTTGCCTGCCCCACCTTATGTTGAGTATTGTTTACAGCTCCATTTCCTGGGAATAAGGTGCAAAAGTATCATATGGATGTAATGAGCTGGCCTTGCACACAGTACACGCACACAGACCTTAGCAGTCATTGCCATTCTGGGGCTCTCCACTTGACAGAGCAGGCCAGCCTCCCATTCAGATCCATTCCCTCCTGGTTGGAAAAGTTGGGGCAGGCCCTCTCTGCCTTAGAGTCCTTTAGGTAGCACCTGTCTCCTTGGTTAGTGTCCTGGAGGAGGCGAGAGAAAGGAAAATGCTCTCATGCAGGGGCCAAGTCCATCCCACTGCCTTTTTTTATTTATTTATAAAAATAAAGTTTATTTTATTTATAAGTAAATAAAGGTCCAATAAGTTTTATTGGAACACTAGTACCCCCATGGGTTTATGCCTTATCTATACCGGTTTAAGCACTGCAATTGCAGCCGAATAGTTATAATAGAGATTGTATGGTCAGCAAAGTCAAAAATATTTATTATCTGGCCATGTACAGAAAAAGTTTGCCAACCCTACCAGAGAAGGTTTAATTAGGTCTAAAGATCGAATTAGGTCACCTGGGTAGCTCAGCAGGGAGGTGTCTCTTCCTGACCCTCCTCTTTGGCATTTTTTGGGGAAGCTGCCCCTGGGGAACTTGGAAGGAGTCTATTCTGTAAACAATTAGCACAGAGAAAGCAGCCCCACTCCCATATTCCCCAATATGCCATCTTTACCTCAAATTGCCGACTAGTAGCCACTGAGCTAAGAGAAACACATGGAAGAAGCCTTGGGGCCACATAGAGCTGTGCAGAGGCATCTGGCTCAGAGGCATCCAGAGATTGGAGTGCGGCTTGTCCCGCTGACCAAGTTGCATGCCCAGCATGGGCTGCCTCTGCCCAGAGAAAGGGCATGTGCTCCCACCTGTCACATGGGATCCCCCGAGCCCTGTGAGCTAGTGCAGCTGCGCTCTGGGGCTTGGGTTTTGGATCTCATCGTGATCTCACCTCAGGGAAGAGCCACAGTGCCCTCATCTGTAAAATGGGAGCAAGAGCAGTGCTTCGTTAGGCTAGTGGAAGGCCTTCCAAAGAAAGCCCTCAAGCCTGTGAATACGTTATCCTATGTGGTGAAAGGGACTCTGCAGATGGGATTAAGTTCAGGGTCTTGAGGTGAGAGATCATCCTGGATTTTTTGGGTGGGCCCAGTAAAATCACAACAGTCCTCTTAAGAGGGAGCAAAGTCAGAGTGAATAGTAAGGAACATGACAGGGGAAGTAAAAGGTTGAGATGATGCAAGGAAGGGTGTGGGCCTCCCCCCAGAGACTTGGAAAAGGCAAGGGCTTGATTCTCCCTGGAGCCTCCCCAAGGCACCAACCCTGACAATACCTTGATTTTAGCCCAGAGACACCAATTTTGAACTTCTAGTTCCAGAAATGTAAGATAATACATTTATGCTGTTTTAAGCCACAAAATTCGTGGCAGTCTGCTTCAGCATACCTTGAGGCTACACCACAAGCACCCTACAGAGGATAATTGTAAGGATGAATTGAGTTGACACCTCTGGTCTTCCCGTCCCTGGGTATAGGAGCTGCTGCCGCTGTCCTTAACACTGAGGCTTCCTGACCCCACCCCCCACCCCTCCTGCCTCTCTTTCTGGCCCCAGGGAGGGCTGAAACCCCAGGAAGCTCCTGGGGAAGTTGGAGGTGACCTCTGACCATGTCAGGCAGGGAAAGAGGCCAAAGAGCCATTTGGTGGGGATTACTGTAATTGCATTCCCTGGCCCCTTCCAGAGTTGCCAAACCATGGGAGGCAGGCCAGGGTGACAGTAAGGTCATTATTTACATGCCTCTGCTTGCATCATTGGTTTCAAGTGCAGCAAGCCAGTGAGAGCCAAAATAAATCTCGGGCTGGTCACAGGTGGCTGGCAGGCCAGACCAACGCCTGCAATAATAAACCACGCGTGGTGAGTTGCCCCATATACACACTTTCCCTTGCTTGTTCAGCCTCCACCACTCACTCTGGGCCTGGCTGCAGCTGTCTCTTCCCTGGGAGGTTTCCCTATTGACCCAGCCCCAGTGGGACCGACTGGTCCCAGGTGCCCAGAACTTTCCTGGTCAGCTGGCACTTAGACAGTCTACCCTTGGTAGCCCCTGAAAGCCCTGCAACCAGGGAAGCCCCTAGGTCCTGGGCAAACCAGGATGGTTGGTCAACCTAATCTGGTCTCAGCAACCAGACAGCCTGCCCTACCCCATGGTGGGTTCCTGCAGTGATGGGGCCTCTCCCCATTGCAGGATATTCTTGTTTCCTCTGGGCTCTATCTGACGCCATGGTTGCCCCCACAATGACCTCAGAATCTTCTTCCTCCTAATTTGTCATGGCTTGCCCTGTCTTGGGGCCCTGACCACATGATTTTGTTGTGGTCACTGCTCCTGTGTCTTTTCTGCCATGGGCCTTCGCTTACCTTCTAACTACATGTTTGTTTGTCTCCCATTAGATCAGTGGTTCTCAACCTACCTAATGCCACAGCCCTTTAATACAGTTTCTGTGGGTCACAACCCATAGGTTGAGAACCGCTGCATTAGATGGTAAGCTCCAGGAGGCCAGGGATTCTGCTTTAGTCAAGAACCTCAAATCCCCAGCACCCACCACAGTGCCTGACATGTTGCAGACACTAAAATTTTTCAAAAGAGGAAGACGAGGAAGGAAAAAAGGAGGGAGAGGGGGAAGGAAGACGGGATGGAAGAGAACCCTCAAGATGTCTGGCCCTTCAGACTCACAGCCCTCAACCTGACTAATGCCATAGAAAACACACAGAAGATGGGTTGCTTGGTGTTTGGTGCAGTTGGAGAATGGCCTGCCCTGGCGTGTGAGTCCAACAGGCTATGACTCACTGTGAGCTCTCAGGACTTCAGGCTCCTGATTTTCAGGTCATGTAGACACAACCCTTCCTCAAAATTGGCTGTACTGAGACTTCGTACCAGGCCCCATGTGTATGGACGGAAACCAGAGCAGCTGGGAAGCCCCCAGGCCAGCCTAGGTAAGGCTCTGGAGTGTAGCATGAAGCCAGGGCACATGAGCTTTGATCCTCTCAAGGGGAGCTGCCCCCATTCCAGATACTTCTCACACACATCGCTGAAACCTATCCTTCCCCTCCCTCAAACTACACAAGCACATTAATCCTAGTGTCCATGGCAATGACTGTGGGCTTCAAAGTCCCTCTTCCCACCCTCTGGTGAAAATGGAGGGCCATGTGCAGGGGGGTCCTCTCCAGAGCTCCAGGCAGGGCTGCAGGGTTCACCTGGGAGCCGTGGAGCTGCAGACTCTGCACAGCTATGCCTGAGCTGGTTGCAGGCCAGGCCTGGAAGACAACATCATGGCCCACTTGTGTCCATTGAGATGTTCCCTCATCAAAGACTAAGTGAACATGTGCGTGTGCTGTGCACTAGTGCAGGCCCTGGGGACAGAGCTGACATGTGGCAGCAGAGATCCTGCCCCCTATGGACAAGAAGCCCCATAAGCAAATAAGCTCACCCTGCAATAGGTACAAGGAAGAGAAAACCAAGCCATGCAGACCGGCTAACCCTTGACCCGCCTCTCATAATGACTAGCCCTGTTACACCAGGCAAGTTTTTTCACATTGGTGACTGTTTCCTCATCTGTCCAGGGGATATAACCCAACCATGGCACCACCCTGAAGACCAGCAGCTTCCTCCCATGCCTGGAAGATGCAGCCAAAAGGATAACTAGTCAAATAATAGGGATAATATCATATATTGGAAAGGGTATGGGTAAATGCAATGTATGAGGCCTGACAATTATGTTCACGAAGTCAGCCTAGAAAAGTGCCACATACCTCATTGCTGAATATCACTGTGATAACCTTCAAAATATTCCCCTTGGGAAGCTATGCACTGATGCCAGTGCCTACCTCACCCTACAAAGCAATTTTAGAACTCTTTTTCTGGAATGGCCACCAAAACTGTTGTCATATTATCCTTGATTTCCTGAATGTCACCAAAATCTCTTCCTTTTAATGTTTACCTTCAGGTAAAGAAAAAAGTCATGGGAGGCCAGATCAGGTGAGTAGTGAGGGTGTTCCAATTCAGTTATTTTTTTTATTGGCTCAAAACTTCCCAGACAGTGCTGTGAGCTGGTGCATTGTTGTGATGTAGGAACCATGAGTTGATGGCCAAGATTTTCAGTGAAGATTTTCCAGTTTCTCTATTGAAGTTGACTTGGTCTGCTAAACTTCTCACAGTCAGCCAATGATTTTAACACACAATTCAATGAATTTCTGCAATTGTTTTTATCAGTTTTTCTCATTACTGGCTGCCATGCCCTCTCTTCATTAGTGATACTTTCTCTCTCCCAAGAAAAATATTTAAACCATTTGTACACTGCTGTTTTCTTCATGGCATCATTCCCATAAACTTGGACTAATATGGGCCTGGTTCCACTCCCACTCTTGTCAAGTTTAAGAAGAAATTTACAAATGTTTGCTCATTGCTGTAATGCAAGCTCCAATATTCTTGCAGTGGTACACAAAGACACACAACAATAGTGAATACCACTCAACAAGACACTGCCACACACCAACACGAACACAGCTGTGAGGCACTGACATATCAAAGTTATAAAACCTTACTGAATTGTTCATGCAGTGATGCACGAGGTGGTGAGTTCATGAACTTAATTGTCAGACCTTGTATGCATCCATAGGTACAATCACATTGCAGGGCACATTTAAAAGAGCTATGAATCTTTTCATTATACATACAGACTTGTCACCCAGAAATTCCACCTCAAGGTAGCCTCCTTGGAGAAATCCCTCCACGAATGCACACAGAATACGGATGAGGATTTTGTTTATGGCGTTGTATGCAACAGCAGTTTACTGGAAATGGGGCCTATCAATCTATGGACAATAAAAGAGCAGTCACAAAGGAGGAAAATGTACTGGCAGTGGAGCAAAGATTCTCCACGATGTGATCACTGGCAAGTTTTTGAAAACACAAGTTGTGGAAAAATAAGTGTGATATAGAAGACAAAAAACTTTGCTCTGCAGTGTCCACAGGTCCACAGGAATGTAAGTGCACAGGGAAAGGATAATAACCACAATGACCCCCGGGGAGAAGACGAGGAGATAGATGTGCTCAAAATATCCTTGACTCGGATGTCCGAGGTTTTTGCACAGAACACACGCGTGGATTATCTGTATAATTTTTACATTTGTACAATTAAACATTCAAAGTAAAAGAAAAGTCAACAAGGTGATAGAATGGTTCCCAAGTTGTATACTTCGATGTCAGCTCAGAAGTCATTATCCAGTTTGACAATAAAGACAAAATTCCTAATGTCTAATGTCTGCCAAGACTCAGCCATATTTCACTCAGATGAGTAGGTGAGCAGGTAATAGTGCTATCATCTAGCTTTTGTTTGGTTTAAAAATAAAGAAAAATCCCCAAAACATTCCAAAAGGTAGTGACTTAAAATTATGATCATTTTATTCAGCTCACAATTCTGTGGATCAATGGGATGAGGTTTGTGGTCTGGGCCAGCCAGACTGATGTTTGCTGGGCTCCCCTACAAGTCTGTGGTCATCTGGCACTTAGATGGTCTAGATTAATCTAACTCCTATATCTGGCATGTCCTTGTTCACCTCTCCAACAGGCTAGCTTGGGTGTGTGCACATGGAGGCATCAGGTTCCTGGGACAGGCCACAGTGGAAGCTAAAGAGCACCCAAAGACCCATGCTCTGAAATTCACAGTGTCATCCCAGGCATTCCATTGCTAGGAGCAAGTCCCAAGCCCAGCTGTGGCCAAATGATGGAAAATAGACTTCCCTTTACCTAGCTAATAAGAGAAACACCCACTATGTGCCAGGCCTTGTGCTGAGCATATTTTCTCATTGTAATTCCATAGTAATCCCATGAGGAAGTTGTATATTTTCCCTTTATAGATGAAGAAACTGAGACACGGTGGATAGTCAGAGAAGAGAATCTCTGCAGTGGATTCTAGGGGACCTCTTTCTACTCACAAACTCTCCCCTGTGGATGGCCCAAAATGCCACCATTCCCAATTCTTTCTTGCTATGAACTGGACTGTGTTCTCCCAAGATTCATATCTGAAGCCCTACTCCCCAGTGTGGCTGTATTTGGCCTAACGACATAGGTTAAATAAGGTCATAAAGGTGGAGCCCTGATCTGATGGGATTAGTGTCCTCATGAGAAGAGACACCAGTTTTCCTCCTCCTCCTCTTCTTCTGTTCCCTGACTTGCAGACAGAGTGAGCAGACAGTGGTTTGTAAGCCAGAAAGTGGACCCTTCCCAGAAACCAAACTGGCTGGCACCTTGATCTTGGATTTCCAGCCTCCAGAACCGTGAGGAATAAGTTTCTGCTATTTAAGCCACGCAGTCTATGGTATTTCGTTATGGCATCCTGAGCAGACTGAGAAGCCTCCCTCTTTTCTCAATCCTCTATTAAAATGCAGTGCCCTTGGCAGACCCAGGGAGACAGAGTGAGACATTGTCTCAAAAATAAATAAATAGGCTGGACACAGCGGCTGTAATCATAGCACTCTGGGAGGCCGAGGCAGGTGGATTGCCCGAGCTCACAGGTTTGAGACCAGCCTGAGCCAGAACGAGACCTCATCTCTAAAAATAGCCAGGCGTTGTGGCAGGTGCCTGTAGTCCCAGCTACTTGGGAGGCTGAGGCAAGAGAATCACTTGAGCCCAAGAGTTTGAGGTTGCTGTGAGCTATGATGCCACGGCACTCTATGAAGGGTAACAAAGTGAGGCTCTGTCTCCAAAAAAATAAAAAATAATAAATACATTACAATACAATACAATACATCACCCGTTTAGCCATGGTCACACATTCCCCAGTCACTCAGAATGGGCTGCAGTTCACTTGACCCCTCTCCTTCCCAGTAAGACAGACTTCAAGATGTTCCCAGGATTCTATGCTTTTATTTGGAACCCATCTCAGCTCCATTTTTCTCTGCTTGGAAGACACAAGTTTAGCAACAACCACCTGTACCCAAAGGGTATTTCCTAAGCCTAAAAAGAAAGTCTCAACAGGAAGAGAAATAGTTCTGACACACCTTGACTGTCCGTTGAGTATCTGACATGAACACTTAGAGGATGAGGATGATAAGAACAGAGCTCCACCTGACAGTGCTCCACCCCCCACCCGGTTCCCTCCAGGGAGCATGAACTCCTAGCTCTGAGCAGAGGGATGCCACACTGCCTGTGCTCAGAGTCCATCTCTCACCACCAGTCACATCACCCAGGATACACCTCTCCACCTCGTCAGCCCTCGTTCCCCATCTGTGAAATAGGGACAACAATGGCACTCTCTCACATAGTTGCTATGAGCATTAAAGGGGTTATCACCCATCAAGTTCTTAGGGACCTCTCTGTGCCACAGGAAATTTCTGAAACTATGAAACTGTTATACTAAAAGAAAACATTGTGGAAATACTCCATGACGTTGGTCTGGGAAAAGATTTCTTGAGTAATACAGCAAAAGGCAACCACAATCAAAACAGACAACTGAGATCACATCAAGCTAAAAAGCTTCTGCACAGCAACAGAAACAATCAACAGAATGAAAAGACAACCTACAGAATGGGAGAAAATATTTGCAAAATATCTGACAAGAGATTAATACCCCACATATATAAGGAGCTCAAACAAGAGGAAAAAAACAAATACTTTGATTTTAAAATGGGCAAAAGATCTGAAAAGACATTTTTTAAAAGAAGATATATAAGTGATCAAATATATTTTTAAAAAGCCCAACATCGCTAATCATCAGAGAAATGCAAATCAGAACTACTATGAGATATCACTTTCACCTTAGTTAACATGGCTTTTATCCAAGAGACAGGCAATAACAATGCTGGTGTGGATATGGAAAAGGGGAGCCCTGATCCACTATTGGGGAGATTATAAATTAGCACAGCCACCATGGACAGCAGTATGGAGGTTCTTCAGAAAGTAAAAACAGAGCTACCTTACAGTTCAGCAATTCCATTGTTGGGCATTTATCCAAAAGGAAGGAAATCATTATATCCACGAGATATCTGCACTCCCATGTTTATTGCAGTGCTATTTGAAATAACCAAGGTGTAGAATCAACCTAAGCTTCCATCCGCGAAGAATGGGCAAAGAAAATGTGGTGTTATCTACACAATGGAATATTATTCAGCCGTTAAAAAGTCCTGTCCCTTGTAACAGTGTGGACAGAAATGGAGGACATTATGTTAAGGGAAATAAGCCCATACAAAAATACAAGTATCTCATGTTCTCCTTGATATGTGGGAGTTAAAAATTTGAAAAATTGAACTTGTGGAGTCAGAGAGTAGAATGATGGTTACAAGAGACCAGGCAGGGTAGCAGGGAGAAGGGAATAAAGTGGGGATGGGTACAAACATACACTTAGAATGAGTAAGATCTAGTACCTGTTAGCACAACAGAGCGACCAAAATTAACAATAATTTATTGTATATCTTAAAATAACTAAACAGTGGAATTGAAATGTTTCTAACACAAAGAAACGATAAACACTTGAGGTGATGGATACTCTAATTACCCTGATTTGATCCTTATACATTGTATGCCTAAATCAAAACATCACATGTATCCTGTAGATATATACAATTATCATATATCTATAATAAGTTTTAAAATAAAAAGTAAAGGAAAATAAAAACCCAGAAGTGTACCCCATGTACCTTGTGTACCATGGAGGCAAGCACCACCCACACCCACGGTCCCTACTCCTCCTGGGGTTCTTGAAGGAAATTTCTCCCCTGTACATGAGAACTGGCAGAACAGACCATGCGTGTGTGTGTGTGTGTGTGTGTGTGTGTGTGTGTGTGTGTGTGTGTGTGTGTCTTATACCACACTCTCCTTCCCCATCTTTACCTCCTTGGTGGAAAAACCAGGCAAAGAAAATTGAAGTACCTTGTCCCTACTCATGTTTCTGATTTCCAGGCATCTTTAGGGATACTTTGGACAAGGAAACAAGAATCCTGGCAGGTTTCCAGGGTCATTGCCACTGTCCCCCCACTTAGAGCACTCAAGAGACGGGAGCGCCCTCTCTTGGTCGCTTGTCCAAAGCACATTTCCTGAGGGCAAGCCACAGGCTGAGCACAGAAGCACAGTGTGAGACCTAGAGGTAACAAAAGTGAGACACCTGCCTCTGCCCCAAGTGACTCCGCAGTGTCCAAGTGCAAGAAACACAGCAGCCATGGAAAACCACTCCTGACTCTCACCTGTTCTCCAGAGGCTTCTTTCATGCCAGATGTTGATGACATTTGAAAAGGAGTAGAAACGTTAAGCCACAAGCAATCACAGAGGAATTCCAGACATCCCAGGAAAGGCGAGGGAAAATTTGGGAAGAGGGAGTGGATCTTGTAAAATTCTCTCCCCATCGGACCGCATACATGATATCTCAATGCCGATTCATCCACCTATTTGACAAATGTCTATTGACTGCTTACTATGAGCTACGCACAATGTCAAGAGCTTAATGCACAGGCCTCACCTTTTGTTTTTGTTTTTCCTTCATTTCAGAGCAGAAGCTGCAGTCCTAGGTATCTGCACACTACAGGCATCTGCCCCTTATGTGTGTGCCCAAGAAGCATATTGGAGGCCCTGGGAAGACAAGAAAATAACTACGTTCCTCTCAAGGGAATCACTGTCATTATTAACTCAACAACATCTTGGAGTGATCACTCCTTGTCTGCATGTCGGCTTGTGGAGAGTCTCTCCCTCTCTTGTGCTCTACAGTCACCTTCTGGTTATCTTTTCAGCTTTGGGTGAATAAACTGCAAACCACTTGGCCTCCATTTCTCTAACTACTGTGGTGCGTTCTGGCTTGAATCTCACAGATGTGCCTTTCCTTCTGCCACAATGTTAGATGGTGGACATGTCGCCTCAGTGTATCCTGGAAAAATGGGGATTCGGTGATGTAAACTATGGAGAAGTACCTCAATGAGTCTTTACTCAAAATTTAAAATAAAAAGAAAAGAAATGAACGGTGGGTGGGTGGGGCGGGGGAGAAATGCCTATCAGTTCAGAGTTTGCAGGTGGTTCCCAGGGAGTAGCTGTCAAGAACATGTCATTGCCCACAAGGGCAAGTTGCTGATGGGAGGACACAAGCTGAGTGTAACCATGGTAACCGTGGTGCAGTACATGTCGCCTCCTGCCTCCAGAGAAGTCACCAGCCAACATCTGAGTTCTGATGTCTTGACACATGAAGGAAAGAGGGGAGGGAGTTCTTGAAACTGTGAAGAGAAGACAGGGGCCTGGAGGACCCCCAGGGTCCTAGAGAATAAACAGAGTCCAGTTGAAGGGATCCGTAATCAAGTGGCCCATTCAGGGGCAGTAGAAAGCCCTTGACTTCTAGAAGGAGAATCTGTTGCTCTCTACCTGCCCCAGCTTCCTGGCCATTGATTTGTAACATTAGTAAGAAGCTGGGAATAGGGCTTTGATGAGACCTCTAAGTCTCAAATGCCACCCAGTGTTTTGTTAATTAACCCTCTCTGTCCTGCTTTGATGTATGATGCTTGCAAGGTGCTACCAAGGAAGGTTCCAGAATATTCACCAGGAGAATAGCAGATATTTAGGGGGCATGTATTGAGACCCACATGCAGGCCCAGGATTAGGGGGGATAAGTGAAGTGCTAAACTTCCCACAAAATTCCAGGGGTGCCCCAAAATGCTGTGAAAACAAAATGCCATTTTAATGCAATGTTTTTAAAAATCCAAATGAATGCAAAAAAGAACCCATGACAGATAAAATATCAAATTTTTCAATTAAGTAGATAGGTGTTTAGCCCCATGCCCGGCATGCAGCAAACTAGTAAATGGCGATGTCATTTTGTAGCAATGCAGAGTTCCTAAGAGTCAGGCAAGGCTCCAGCCAGGGGCTCCTGGTCCAGGTGGGAGGATCCCGCTTATAGGCTCTGAGAACACAGCAAAAGAAGGGAATCTTGTTTCAAGAACATTAGGAATGAGAATATTTCTTTTTAAAAATTACATCTTTTTTTTTTTTTAACTCAGCCTCTCTCCCAGCCCTACCGCATAGTAGGGGCTTAATTGCTTACTCAATCAGTGTTTGCTGAAAGAAAGAATAAAAAGATAGAAGAAGACAGTTTACCAGTCTGTATCAAACAGTGTCCAAGCACAGTTCTGAGCAGAGAGAAGGCAGTCGGGGAGGGCACGATGCCCAGGACTTCCCCCACCTCCCTGCAAGGGCCACCTGCTCAACCCAAGTTTTACGCTGCTTTTCATTTTCCCCTTTTACTGTAAAATTCAAAAATATACCAAAAAAAGTAGAGAGAATATTACAGTGACACTCTCCCTTGTATCCATCATAATTATTAATAATATCACATTATATTAACCTTATTTCATCTATGTTATCTCTTTTCCCTTTAACTTTTCCAAGAATGTTTTAAAGCCAATCCCACATGTTGTAACAGTTCGCCCATAAATACTTCAGTTTGTATCTCCAGCAGATAAGGACTTTAAAAATATATAGCTGCAAAACTGTAAAAAATTTAAAAGGAATTTCTTAATGTTTGCTTATTAAGGCATAGCCAAAGTCTAAAATTTCCCCATCTGTCTCAAAGGTGTTTTTTAAATAATAGGAACAATTATTCAAGCCAGAATACACATAAGTCCTTCCATGCCTTGAATTTGGCTGGTATGTTTCTTAATTCTCTTTTAATCTATTACAGTCCCTCTGTCCCTCTTAACCCATGAAAAAACAGGCTATTTGTCTTGTAAAATTTCCTACATTCTGGTTATGATTGAACACATCATGCAATTAATGTCCTTCAGTGAGCTCCTCTAACCTTTATATTTCCTGTAAGCCGGAAATTTGGTCCAGGGGCTTGATTAGATTCAAGTTGAGTGATTGGGGCAAAGAAAAGTTGATAGGAGGTATTGGGTACTTCCTACCGCGTCAGACCATACGCATATAATGTCTGCTGTCCTACAATTAGAGGGTTAAAGTCCTTCCATATAAAGTCCCTCTTTAACCTTTCATCTCGTGGTTTTAGCATCAGTCCTGTTTGTTAGTAATGAGAAGTCAAAAAATTCCAGCTGACATTTAAAAGAGAGGCTTCCTCTGAGCTCACAATTTCTAGTGCCTCTTTGCCATATCCCTTCATGTGTAAGGTTAGAATTGGTGGCTCGCCCTCTAAAGATGATCTAAAGTTGTGTTTCATTTGAACTTCACGGTGATGTTTAACTAGTTGAAACAATATTCCAAAATGAGGATAACGTATAGTTTAAAAAGTGCATTTTCAGCTTCCTTTGAAATACCAGAAATTCAGCAGCATTGGGTCAGCCCTGCCACCTGGTGACAGTCTTTGAGATTTTAGTAGTGACTGACCTGCTTTCTGGGCTATCCATGAACTCTGCCACTGTCCCCTGTGATAGGTTGGTAGGAGAAACCCCAAAAACAAAGCAAGCAAAGGCCGCTCCATTTTGAGCATAAAGCACTCCATCTTGGCTGCTCAGTGTCCTCTGCTGAAACCACCCCCTTCTGGGACCCAGCCAGAAGAGTGAGGAATTAGCAAACACAATGGCTCCAAGGGGGCTAAACCATAAATGACAGAACAGTCTCAGCAGGAAGCCAGCTGTAACTGCACCTGGTGACAGTCATTAGTACACCAAAGTAACACTCTCCCCTTCGTACCCTACCTAAAAACTTTAGAAGATAAGCACCTTGCTCTTCCGGGCTGATGCCTATACCCCAAGGCACCAAATAAACTTCAGCTATTGTTCTACATCTGGCTTTCTGACTTTATTCAGTCTACCACGACCTCACACCCTGGACCCCCACAGTTGAGGCTGAATGTCAGGTGCAACTACCAGGCATTTATAGCATTGCTTTTCTTTTGATAGAGAAATAGTTC
Source organism: Perodicticus potto (assembly GCA_963574655.1). NCBI lineage: Eukaryota > Metazoa > Chordata > Mammalia > Primates > Lorisidae > Perodicticus > Perodicticus potto. The sequence goes on from CAUYRH010093670.1 coordinate 13,521, forward strand.
TAAGTGTTAGGGCTGTCATCAGAAGTCTGAAACCAAAATATATATAAAAAGGAAGCTTGTTTCAAGAAAATTAGGGGGAAAAAGCTTTGTTTTGATATTCTTTTTTAAAAATGAGAATAATAGTCAAGTAAAGCAAATCTGTGTTAAAAGATATGACTTGAGATGCTTTTTTGTTACCACCAGCCTACTATACTCATCAATCTCTAAAACACAGAGTTTGTGACCCCTGTTTTGTCTTCTCTCAGTGACATTATCCATTCCTATAACTTTAGGGACCTTCTAACTGTGGACTGACCTTCTAGTTGTCTTCTTCCAAAATTGATGTTGAATGTCAAACCCCCCAGAGATCAGCACATGATTGTATTTAGACATAGGACCTTTAAAGAGGTGATTGAGTTAAAATGAAGCCTTCAGGGTGGGCTCTCATCCAATCTGACTGACGTCCTTACAAGGAGAAGAAATTTGGACACACAGAGACACACCAGGGCACATGCATAGAGGGACGGCCATCTGCAGGCTGAGGGGGGGGGCTTCTGAGAAAACCAATCCTTCCAGCACCTTAATCGCGGGCCTACAGCCTCCAGAACTGTGAGCAAATAAATGACTCTTGCCTGTGCCACCCTGCCTGTGGTATTTTATTACGGCAGCCTTAGCAAATTAATACCCATCTCTATGTTGGAGATCCCAAATCCAAGTCCCCAGCCCTCCCACTGCTGCGGTAAACCCCATACCTGAATATCCAGTAGGTTGTGCCACAGCTATGAGCAAAGACCTCACTGGGCTGAACAGAGCTGCAGAGTCAGGAATGGACTATGGTGGGAGGACGTAGGGAAGGCTACATTAAAGAGTGAAGTAGTTCCGGGCGGCGCCTGTGGCTCAGCAAGTAGGGAGCGGGCCCCATATACCGAAGGTGGTGGGTTCAAACCCGGCCTCAGCCAAACTGCAAAAACAGAAAAAATAGCCGGGTGTTGTGGCAGGCACCTGTAGTCCCAGCTACTCGGGAGGCTGAGGCAAGAGAATCACCTAAGCCCAGGAGTTGGAGGTTGCTGTGAGCTGTGTGGTGCCACGGCACTCTACCGAAGGCAATAGAGTAAGACTCTGTCTCTACAAAAAAAAAAAAAAAAAGAGTGACGTAGTTTCCCTTATCCACAGGGATACACTACAAGACCCCCAGTCAGGCCAAGTGCAGTGGCTCACAGCTATAATCCCAGCACTCTGGGAGGCCAAGGCTGGTAAATCACTTGAGCTCACAAGTCTAATACCAGCCTGAGCAAGATCAAGACCCTATCTTTACTAAAAATAGAAAAATTAGTCAGGCATTGTGGTGGGTGCCTATAGTCCCAGCTACTGGGGAGGCTGAGGCAAGAAGATTGCTTAAACCCAGGAGTTTGAGGTTGCTGTGAGCTATGATGCTGTGGCACTCTACCCAGGGTGACAGAGTGAGACTCTGTCTCGAAAAAAAAGAAGACCCCTAGTGGATGTCTGAAACTGAGGATAGCGTAGAACCTTTTGGATGCTATATTTTTTCCTATAGGTACATACCTATTATAAAGTTTAATTTATAAAACAGACTCAGAAAGAGATTAATAACAATACCCAATAATAGAATAGAACAATTATAACCATATGCCATCATCACTACTCTTTCACTTTGGGGCCATTATTAAGTGACATAGGGTGACCTCAGCACAATCAGCCCATCTGATTGCTGAGACAACCACTAAGTGACTAAGGGGCAGGGAGCATCTACAGCATCTTGGGTAGACTAGACAAAGGGATGATTCATGTTCCAGGCAGGGTGATACGAGATTTCATCACACTACCCAGAACAGCGCACAGTTTGAAACTCATGAATTGTTTATTTCTGTAATTTTCCATTTAATATTTTCAAACTATGGCTAACCGTGGGTAACTGAAACCAAGAAAGCAAAATCTCAGATAAGGGGGGAGTATTGGAAAAAGAAAGAAATCCCAACAGTGAGGTTGCGATGAGATTGTAAAGTGCAAAAAAGCAATAGGTTTCCTGAAGGCCACCGAAGATTTTCAGAGTGCTATTTTGAAAAGATTAATGATGTAACTGTTACCTTCCCTTATTAGGACCAATTAACATGCCTTCAGAATGTTTTCTTGTTGTATTTTAATCCTCAATCTCGCCAACCAAACATTGCAATGACTGCAATAAACATTTGCTGGGTTCAATTGATTAGAGTCATCCCACATTACGGCAAAGGGACAGCACAAGCTTAAATTATGAATAGTATCTGGCCAGATTGTGCAAACGAACTTTGTTTAGTGTACAAGCGAAAACCACTTAGTTTCCTCGTAGAAAAAGGCCTGGGTTTTGGCCCAAGTCAGGGTGGGGATATTCACAGAAAGAGTTAGGGGAAAAACTAACACCCGTAAGGAAGGATTCTCCAGTACACCCTTGGGAAGGGTCTAGCCCTGCTGATGCCTGGACGTTGCACTTCTGCCCCAAATCAAGAAGGGTAAGATAATGTTTTTGTTGTTTTCAGTCACCAAGTTTGTGGCAATTTGCTGCAAAAACTAATTCAATAGAAAGAAGAATAGAACTGTGCATATACAGTCAACTTATTTTCAACAAAGATGCAATGTAATTCAATGAAGAAAGAATAATCTTTTTGAGAAATGGTGCTGGAACAACTAGATATCCAAACAAAATTACGACAAACCTCAACATCTACCTCACACTATACATAAAATTTATTTTAATAATCATAGACATAGAAGCGAAAACTATAGGAATTCCATAAGAAAACGGAAAAGTTTTTGTGAACCTGTAGTAGGCAAAGACTTAAGACAAAAAAGAAAAAAAAAACACTGAACATAAAAGAAAAAAATGGTGAGTTGGACTTCATAAAAATTCAAAACGTATACTCTTTAAAAGACAGCATTAAGAAAGTAAGAAGACAAGCTACAAACAAGGAGACAATATTCACAGTATATGCTTCTGACTAAAGATTAATAACAAAAATATACAATACAAAAAAGTTTTAAAATTCACTAATGGCGGCCCAATTTAAAAGAAGAATGACCAGCCTGAGCAACAGTGAGACCCTGTCTCTAGTAAAAATAGAAACACTAGCCAGTCATTGTGGCAGACACCTGTAGTCCCTTGGGAGGCTGAAGCAGGAGGATCCCTTTAGCCCAAGAGTTTGAGGTTGCTGTGAGCTATGATGACGCCACTGCACTCTACCCATGGTGACAGAGTAAGACTCTGTCTCAAAAAAAGAAAAAAAAAGAGAAAGAAAGAATGGCAAAACACTTGAACAGAGCCTTTATATAAGAAAATATGTAACGTTGAGCATAACTCACACCTAAAATCCCAGCACTTTGGGAGGCTAAGGCAGGAGTGTTACTTGAGGCCAGGATTTTTAGACCATAGACTAAGTAACATAGTGAGACCTATCTCTACAAAAATTTTAAAAATTTTATTTTCTTTTTTTTTAGAGACAGAGTCTCCTCACTTTGTCACCCTAGGTAGAGTGCTGTGGTGTCACAGCTCACAGCAACCTCCAACTCTTGGGCTTAGGCAATTCTCTTGCCTCGGCCTCCTGAGCAGCTGGGACTACAGGCACTCGCCACAACACCCGGCTATTTTTGTTGCAGTTGTCACTGCTGTTTTAGCTGGCCAGAGCCAGGTTTGACCCTGCCGCCCTCGGTATATGAGGCCGGCGCCCTACCCACTGAGCCATAGACACCGCCCAAAATTTTTTAAATTAGCTGGATGTAATATCAGCTACTGGGTAGATTAAGTTATGAGGAACACTTGAGGAGCTCGAGGTTATAGTGAGCTATGATCATGCAACTGCCCTCCACCCTAGGTGACATATCAATGACCATTAAGTTCATGAAAAAGGCTCAGTGTAATTAATCATCAGGGAGATGTAAATTGAAACCATAATAGATACCACTTCCCACCTACTGGAGTGACTAAAATCAAAAAAACTCATAACACCTGGTGTTAGCAAGGGCATGGAGAAACTGGAACTCTCACAAACTAATAGCAGTAATGTAAAATAACGTGGCAGTTCTTATAAAGTTAAACATCCACTTACTGTATAACCCAGCCATTCATTATACTTCCAGGTATTTACCTAAGGAAAATGAAAACACCTCCCTCTCCCCCCATACACACACCGACACCTCTTATATACAAATATTTCTACCAGCTTTATTCATAAAAGCCAAAAACAAGCTGGGAGGCAATTCATCAATAGATGAATGGAGAAACAAATTGTAGCATAACCCTACAGTAGAATACTACTCAGTAATAAAAAGGGATGAATTACTGACATACACAACAACATAGTCTCCAAGAGATTGTCTTTAAGGAGAGAAGCCCATTAAGAAAGGGTGTAAGATGGGATTGAAAAAAAAAAAAAAGAAAAGGTGCATTAATAAGAAGTTCTAAAATGGACACCATTAATCTACAGTGATGGAAATCAGATCAGAGGCTGTGCGGAATTGTTAGCGGGGGTGGCATGGACTGGGAAGGGGTACAAAGGAAACATGTAGGGAGCTGGAAATGCTCTTTTGTGTGGTGGTGGCTACATGGTAAATTCATTTTTCTAGACTCATCAAACTGGGCACTCATTGTATTGTAAATTACAATAAAGTTGATTAAAAATACATTTTACTGGCTCAGCACCTGTGGCTCAAGTGGCTAAGGCACCAGCCACGTACTCCTGAGCTGGCAGGTTCAAATCCAGCCTGGCCCACCAAACAATAATGACGGCTGCAACCTAAAAATAGCCGTGCGTTGTGGCAGGTGCCTGTAGCCCCAGCTACTTGGGAGGCGGAGACAGGAGAATCACTTGAGCCCAGGAGTTGGAGGTTGCTGTGAGGTGTGGCTGGTGATGCCATGGCACTCTACCCAGGGTGACAGCTTGAGGTTCTGTCTCAAAAAAAGAAAAACAAAACAAAACATTTTACTTCTGACATTTTGTTTCCTTAAGAACCAAAACTAGAAGGAAATTTTATATAACAGATGTCATTTATATGAATGAAGATTATAAGGAGCAGCAACAGATAAAAAACACAGGCAAGGCCTAAATATGACCTTGAAGAATTTTGCCAGTTCTGCTAAGATATTTGGATTTTATTCTCTCTTAGAGGCAGTATCATGATAGGTGAGTTTTATGAGTTCTTTCTGAAACATTCCACCTACCCGTTATTATGTTATTGTAGGGAAATACATTTATTTTTCAATATAGATTATGGACAATAAAGCTGACATGTTCTTCCCGTGGGGGGGGTGTTGCAATTTATAGATACCCAGCAGTCCAGTCAAACAAATTACGTTCATCAATATGTATTGGCTCAGGTAATTAATTTGTAGTATCTAATTTTATTTATACAAAAGCACTGAAAGATAAGCATATTATATGAGTTAGTTTTGCTGCATAACAGTGACTTAAAAAATCAACCCTTTATTTAGCTTACTGTTATGAGGGTAGACGATTTAGATTGGGTTCAGCTGGGTGATTCTTCCAACCTTAGCTGGGTTCATTTACCCTTCTGTACCCAGCTGCTGGGTTGATTGGAGATTGGCTGATCTGGAATGGCCATCATTGAAAGAGTTTGTTTCTGTTTTACACATCTCTTATCCTCCAGTAAGCTGGGCAAGATTTTTCACATGGTAGCTGATCAGGGCTTCTTTCAGGACAGACAACAGAACTGTGCAATACTCCTTGAACCTAGACTCAGAACTGTTACCTATCTACTGCCCAGTGAAAATTAAACGGTACAGCCAGATTCAGGGAACGGAAAACAGGTATCAATTTTTGATAGGGGGAACTGCAAATGGTGAGTATTTGGGGAGGAGTGAAGGATGGTGACCATTTTTACAATCTACTGCCATTGTTATTTCCATTTTATGTAAAAGGAAACCAAGGCTCAGAGAAGGTAAGTAGCTTTTCTAAGGCTACACAGTTGATAATTGACAATAAGCTGCTGGGCTCCAATTCCAAACCATTTTTGCAACAAAATGCAGATCCTCATTTTAAGGGACTTACAGCATTTTGTGCCTTTTAACCTATTATTCCCTCCCTCTATAATGTTTAGACTCAACAGATGGGAGAATGAAGGAACAGGAAGTTTATGCCCAGTAGATATTTCCAAAATGTTTCAGATGTGATGGATTATTTCCAGAGACCTAAACAGAAAAGAAATTGACTTCCTTCCGGCAGCATCAAGGGCTGAGCATGTCTCCTGTAAATGTCCCATTTGTCCCCACGTTTCTTCATCCCTCGGAGAAAGAGGAACATAAAAAATGCCAAGATCTCTGTACCCAGAACTATTTGGGAATACACAGCACACGTCTGTGGATGTGGCCACAATGTTTGTGAGAAGCCGTGGTCAGTTTGGGGAGGACGGAAGCAAGGGGAGCAGAGTCTTCCCTGTAGCTAGGTTACCAGTTCCTGTGTTGTCATCTCAAGATCAGGCACATGGAAAATTTCTCATGTTTGGAAACATTATCAGGTAGTTGCCAAAATAAGGCGACTTGGAACCAAGCACAACAAGTGGACACTTGAGGTTGCATGCCATTAGGGGAACCCCCTCTTCCTGAGATCCTGACAAAGGGGATGGGGTGAAGCAAGCAGAAAAAGGCTCCCGAAGGACCCCAGGGCCGGTCCAGACGGTGCTGGCATGGCCAGGCCAGTGCAGGACGTGCAGGACGTGGGTCAAGGCATGGGTGTGACAGACATCGGGCCTGGAAACACACACATATATGTTGACAAAGGGAGGAAATGACCAGGGAGGAAAAGTGGAAACCACGAGAGCTGGGGGCTTTTGTCTGTGAATTTGCTTACGTGTGAGAACTGGTGAGAGTTACGTACTGTTGCACCCCCAGATCTGAATGAATCAATCCTTCTTACCGCAGCAAATGGAGTTGCACAGGATCCCCAAACTTGCCCCATAGCACAGTTCCCCAGAAAGCTCATGTACCGCAGTTATTCCTGGGAGATTCTGATTTGGGGATAAAGCGGGAGAGGCCCAGGAGTCTGCGTTTTAACAAGAGCTCCAGGCGACTGTGATACTCAAGTGATCATGGGTTATACCAGCATGCACTTGGGCAGAGCTTCCCAACTTTTCCTCAGTTGGACAGAGAAAATATTTGGAGGAGGGGAGTGTACTATTCTTTGCAGAAGGCAACATACTTGAGGGCGGTCAATATCCTAGGTGTGATAATCATAATGGGTAGCTACGGAAGAGAATATTCTCTGCCCTTAGCACTGGAGCCAGTCCCCAGAGCATCCCTGTTCTGCCAAGTGCTGCCTCTTGACAGTTGCTGCACTGTGGGAGAATCTGGGGGGTTCTGGGGAAGGAGCTGGGGCAACAGCATAAGGCTGGAAGCCTCCTTAAGGCCTGGGTTATAGATCACCTTATAAGGAAGCGTTCCAACACGCAGCACAGCGAGACTGAATAGCAGCATTGTCTGAAACACATTCACTGGGCACTGACCGATGAGGAGGCTTTGCGGCAATAGAAAAAGTTTGGCATTTGGAGCTTCCCAGACCTCTTGCAGGCACCTGAGTATGCGATGACAGCCATGTGCAAGCCTCAGTTTCCACATCTGCAAAGGAGGATGGCGATGAGTCCTCCTTTATAAGTATTAAATAGACAGTGGATCCCCAAGTATTTTTTCAGGTCTAATCCACTATAGGAGTATTGGTTTCTTTTTTCTGATTGTGAAATTCAAAGACAGGTGCCTCAGTTTAAATATTGTGGGGGATTTTTATTTTGTTTTGCTTTTTTTCAAGTTGGTGAAATGCTTTCAGAGTTCACATTACACATCAATAATCCCTTTTCTGAAATTCCAAAACGCTTTGATTTCCAAATGACTTCCCATATTTGATGAGACAATGTGACTTTCCCTGAGCCTATTTCCCAGCAAAACCTAACAGGAGGCTCTGTGTGGCTTCTATTTATCATTTGCCCCAGAAATGCTAGTGTGTTTTATTTGGGGGCGTTTCCTAAACTCTCTTAGTGGTGTTATACAATTTTTGGCACATTATGAAATCTGGAAAGTCCTGAATTCTGGAATAACCTGGTCCCTGGGATTTCAGAGGAGGGATTGTGGGCCAGTCTTCCCCCACTAAAAGTCACGGAATTGTCAGCTTTAAAGGGGGTCTGTGAGATCACTGTACTCAGCTCAGGGATCTCTTCTACTACCTCTATGGATATCTTCTAGTGCTGCTTGGAATCTTCCAGAAGCAGAACCTCACTGCGTAAATGTAAACTCGATCCACTGTGAATCACTTCTCTTCTGGCATCTGCACCAACTCGACCTCCTCTAGACCCCTCAGTGGTCCTATTTTGTCCTCGAGAGCCCAGAGAATCTGGCAACCCCTCTTCAGCCAGAACCAGCTCTCAGGGCTGGCTACATAATTTGTAGGAGCCAGGGAGAAATGGAAGCATACTACTCTGTTTTCTTTTTAAATGCCATTAAAAGTACTAAAATGTAAACTTTTTTCTTTCTTTCATGCTCTCTCAATTTGTCATGGTGTTTTTTACTTGCTATTTAGTATTATAAATAATAAAATTAAAATGTGAAATGATCATACTAAATTTTGTTCATCTCAACATTGTGCATTCCTAGTTTTAAATGCACATATAAGGTCGTTTAACTTATATCCAGAATCACTGAAAGCAGCCAATTTGTATTTTGTAGCTAGTACATGCGTACATACTTTTTTCTTACAAGAACAGCTCAAACACTGCACAGAATTAACTCAACTATTTTAGTTTTATTTCTTGAGATGTGCACACCCAAATGCTTTCCCTTCCTCTCACTGATGAGTAAGGAAGGACTAAAAAGAGGAGGCACTTCACATGCCCTGACCTCCCCTTTCCTTCTATGCCACTGTCGTCACTTTGAGTAGTTGGCCAATGCGGGAAGGTAACATGAATGAGAAACAATATGCCAGATTCCTTAACCATTTCTATTTCTTAGAACACCACTGCCTACTTTGTGCTTTCAAAACAAGTTCCGGTTCCAAAGGAAAGTATGACCCTTTGGGGTGTCAGAGCTCCCTTTTTCAGTAGTAGCTATGACACTCACTTCAAGTCTCATTGAACTCAGAGGCATTGTGAGCCCAAAGGGCATCTTGAACACGATATGTAAACATGTGGCAAGGGACAAGAGACAAACACATTGCACTTAGCTTCTGTGCTCACCTACTTGCTCCAGCGTCCCACTGGTCTTCCTCTATAAAATTCAAGGTCAAAGACAAAATTAATAAGAATTTCAAGACAGCAGCAGCAGAGTATGAAACTAAGCACAAAGCATTACTGAGCAGGGGGCCCTGTGGGATTGTACATGGCCCCACGGCCACACACCCACGGAGCTGGGCTACAGGGTCTACAAGGTGGAGCCATGCATTGGAACCATGTGGGAGCCCATGTCTACGTCTCTGAGGGGTTCTAAGAGGGGGAAGTTCACATGTGCAGTTTTCAATGGCTGAAAATGGCTTCCTATGCTGGTCCTAACAGACAATGAGAATTCAATGTCTGGAGTTATGGCTTCCATCTTGTAACAAGGAGGAGACAAGTCTAGGTGCCAAAACTAACCCATCAAAGACAGTTGTGCAGGAAGGTGGAAAGAACTGGGTCCTTATCACCAAACACTGGACTAAACAACCCTCCAACTGCCCCACCTCAAGAGTTCTTATTGTGTTAGAAGAGAAATGCCCTTAAGGTTTCAGTCACTATGGGTTGGGTCTTCTATTAGTGTGGGCAATAGCATCAAAACTGATAAACAGGCTTGGTGCCCATAGCTCAGTGGTTAGGGCACTGGCCACATATGCCACTGGTTGGTGTGTTCGAAACTGGCCTGGGGCTGCTAAACAACAATGACAACAACAACAAAAATAGCCGGGCATTGTGGCAGGTGCCTGTAGTCCTAGCTACTCTGGAGGCTGAGACAAGAGAATCACTTAAGCCCAAGAATATGAGGTTGCTGTGAGCTGTGATGCCACAGCACTCTACCAAGGGCAACATAGTGAGACTCTGTCTCAAAAACAAAAAATAAACTGATAAACACTACCATAGAATAGACGCAGCTTAACTCTTGCACAAGCTGTGTCAGCCCTATTGCTGCAGCCTCTATTCTGAGAAATGTGCGCACAAGCAGCCTGATTTAGACACCTCCCAAGTAGAGAAGGGGGAGAGGTGAGTACTCAGCCCAGGTCTCTAACGTATCTACTTGTCAGCTTCCCAGATTAATGACCACCTCATTCTTCCAGTTTCAACTCAGGCACTTCAACCCACACTAGCCGAGCACAATCTATGTGCCTTTCACCAAGGCTAGGAGGACAAATAAAACCTACACTCTGCCCTCAAGCTCCTCACAGTCTTGCTAGAAAGAAATGCTGAAAAAAAAGAAAGAAAAGAAATGCTGACAAAGATCATCATTAGTGTCTAAACCTCAGTTCCCTGGAAAGGAGCTCTGAGATGGGGAAGTGGATTCCCAAGGGTTATAGAGTAGTGCTCCAGGGAGATGGTCCAGCCAGGAAGTGAAGAAGACGGGGTGGGGAGGAGAAGCTGAGCCACATTGGGGTGCCACTGAGATCTCAGCTGTCCCAGGGGAGCTCTGCAATGGGGACGGCCCTTCAGAGTCATCCCATATTGAGGCAAGTGGGCTGGATCTTCAGCTCCCGATGAGCCAGTCACTGGGGTGGGCTGCTCCCTGAAAGGCGATGTAACAATGGGTGAGACAGAGGATGATGATACCCAGTGAAGGGTGGGGCAGTGCCAGAGGCACCAGCAGGTGGCAGAGCCATCTTCGGTGTATGGTTACAGCTGAAAAAGGAATATGTTTCTGACATGAATGACGGCTGATTCTTTTATTTTATTTTTATCTTATTAATGAATAAGACAAAAGTAATATTCCTAGCCAGAGGATGAAGTGTTGCCCAAGGGGAGAACCTTGGTGAAGCCTTAAATATTATTCATATCAGTTAGGTTGATCATATAATTTATCATCCAAGCTAAGATATTTTTGAAAGAGAAAGGAATCATGGTTAATAATCACATCATCATAAAAGGTTTCTGTACTACTATTCTCACTTTACAGATGAGAATATTGAGGCCCAGAAAGGCTAAGTAACACACATTACAAAGCTACAAAGCTACCAAGCAGTGGCACAGTAGGCTCACCGCCCGGCCAGAGACATCACAGACTAGAACTGGCTGACTTGGTGATGAATTGGTAATGGGTGTAAACTAGAGGCTGAGAAGGGACCCAGGGATTCAGGCTTGGGCACCTGGAAAGATGGTAGGGTCACTGACCCAGTAAGGTGTTAAAGTCAGGGGTAAATGAGGGAGAAGGGGTGTCTCAGACCTTCAGTGAATGGCATTGCAATTACTTTGCTGTAATAAGTGGAAACCGAAAAATAACTTTCTCCAACATTTGTATTTATTATAGAATCATCCAATTCAAAATAATATCCTACATAGAATTATTCAATCTATCTGAACCAAAGCTGCCTATTCATATGCCACACACACACTCTCTCTCTCTCTCTCCTTTAGGAGAGGAGTGGATAGCCACAAACAGACACTAGCCATTAGATGAAGAGACCATCAGTGACCCAAAAGCTATGTTTGCTCTCTTCTCACTGTGGACTGCATCCTGTAAGAGGGTTCTCGCAGAGTAAGAAACTTCTAGCACTGGCGGGGGAAGCAGAGCACACAGCCCTGTGGTGGCCACAAGCTATGAACTTTGGGCCGGGCTATTAAAGCTCAGGGTTCTGCTCATACAGGGACATTTCCTTCTGGGATTGGTGACATGCAGACTAATAACCACTAGTGAGTTGATCTTATATCCTATGGGTGCACAAGTTCACTTGGCCACCTTTGTCCATTTGGCTGTGGGATTTCCTGATAAGAAAATTAGGCAGCCTTTAGAGCAAGGGCTGATAAAAAGCTATGGTCAGAATAGGAGTTTGAGTCCAGAGTCCCAAATGATACTCTTAAGCATGCTGCAAAAAGGTATCCAAGAAGAGAAGCAAATTTGGAAAGGAAGACTAAGAATTCAGCCTTGCACGTTATGAGTCTGAGGTACCGACGAGGCATCCAAGGGAAACGTGTGTCCATGGGAGGCTGACTTTGTAGGTTGGGTGCATAGAGAGAGAGATCTTGGCTTCTGATAGAAATTTGGGGACAATAAACTGGTCGATTGTCATTAACTGCCAGTGAAAAGCAAGTGCCAACTATAAAATGGGCATTCCAGAGAACTTAATGAGGAAACTGAGGAGAAAGTGGGGTGGGGTGCTCCATCCATCCATCCAACCATCCATCCACCCACCCATCCATCTATACATTCATCTATTTATCCACCCATCTGTCCATCCATCCATCTGTCCATCCATCCATCCAACTGTCTATCCATCCATCCATTCGTCATCCATCTATCCACCTACCCATCCATTCATCCACCCACCACTTCTTTTCCCAGCTCAGTCATTACTGTACAGTCTTGCACCTTTCTATTTCCTCATCTGCAAAATGGGAGGGATTTTGGCAGGCAATACATGATCCTCAAAATCATTTTCAGCTCTGAGGTTAAAAACAGTTCTAACCCAATTCTAAAAATGTCTAAAAATAGACATTTCTCAAAAAAAGATATACAAATGGCCAATAAGCATATGAAAAGATGCTCAACATCATTAGTCATTAGGGAAATGCAAATCAAGATACAGTTGAGATAGCACTTCACACACTAGAATGGCTATAATCAAAGCAATGGGAAATAACAAATGCTGGCAAGGATGCGGAGAGATTGGAACCCTTGTACATTGATGGTAGGAATGATGTAAAATGGAGTAGCCATTGTAGACAACAATTTAGTGGCTCCTCGAAAAGTTAAACTTAGAATTACTATATGACCCAAAATTTCACTTCTAGGTAGATACCCAAAAGAATTGAAATAACTCAATTATTAAATACGTGTACTTGAATAAATACTTGTACCTGAATAGTCATGGCAGCACTATTATTCACAATAGCCAAGAAATAGAAACAACCCAAATGTTCATTGACAAATGAATGGATGAACAAAATGTGCTATACTCCTACAGTGAAATATTATTCAGCCATAAGAAGAAATGAAGTACTGATACGTACATAGGACATACAATATGGGAGAACCTCAAAAACATTATGCCAAGTGAGAGAAGCCAGGCCACAAATCACATGGCTCCATTTATTTATTCTTTTTTATTTGAGATGGAATCTTGAACTCCTAGATTCAAGCAATCTCTTCTCAATTGATCGTCCTGAGCTATATATGTGGCTCCATTTATATAAAATATCCAGAATGGTTAAGTCCTTAGGGACAGAAAGCAGACTGGTAGAGAGAGAGGGATAGTGGGTAACTTAACAGCTGCAGGGTTCTTCTGGGGAAATGAAGATGTTTTGGAACTAAATGGGGTGGTGTTTGCACAACAACATGGATACACTAAATGTCACTGCATTGTAGACTTTAAAATGGTTAATGTTGTGTTAATGTGAATTTCACTTTTTTTTTGAGACAGAGTCTCAAGCTGTCGCCCTGGGTAGAGTGCCGTGGCATCACAGCTCACAGCAACTTCCAACTCTTGGGCTTAAGCAATTCTCTTGCCTCAGCCTCCCAAGTAACTGGGACTGCAGGCACCCGCCACAATACCTGGCTATTTTTTGGTTGCAGAAGTAGTTGCAGAAAAAAACCTCTGCAACTACTTCAAGCTGCTCTCTTGGAACTAGTCCTGGCCCCTCTGGGGACAATTGATTAATGGGCTTGGAGTCTGCAGACACAATGTTCCTTCCTAATGACCAAATGACCAGCTCTAAAGGTCTCATCATCTCTCTGCCTTCCCTTCCCCCAGTTCCCTCCTAGGATCTCTTCATCCTTTTTGGAAGACGCCCTTCCCTCAGTGAGTAAGATGGACCTATTTCCTGAGCACCTATTTTGGGAACCCAGCCCAGAGACTAGGAAAACAACCACCATATAGGGAGACATTCTGGGAGAAGCTATTCCGTGGCCAGAGGTGGGAGGTGGAGCCGTGCTCTGAAGCCCAGAGCTTTGAGGAAATGGACACTTGAGAGGTTGGCAGAGGCGGCCGTCCAGGTTTCCTGTGGCCTGGATTGTGGTGGGGAAGTTGGTGTCCCAGCTTTGTCCAGCCATGTGGATAAGGATGGATAAGGATAACACACCCTTGTTTTGTGTCCAAAAGAGGAGACCCTCGAGCAAATTGTCAACAAGTTTTCTTGGAGAACTGTATGTATGAAAAAGTGCTATTTTCGCCTTCTTCTGGAGTACAGATGTTAGGTTCCAAAGCAGGGAAAGAAGTAAAAGGACAAAAAACAGTAAAATAGAAATGGGGGGTGGGTGCTGAACTGGTGCGTGTGGCTAACTCATTGGGTGCACTCCACCGTCCACTTCAAATTTAAATTGAGGGGGTTGTGTTAAATGAAGAAAAGTTTAAATGCCGAGGCATATGAACCTATTGTTAAACACCAGTCATGCATACAGTCTCTCTTGTAGATACTGAAACTGCTGTGATCCTTGTAAAGGGCAACAAATTTGTGACCTGAGTGTCCCCAGGCCATATCAACTGAAGGGTGCCAAGGGCCAGTGTAGTCTCAAACTGTAACATCAGTAAGCAGTAAAAGTTGATTTCAAGACAATATTGCACAGGAAAAAGAACTCAAGCAGAGGAGTCTGGAGGATCTGGATCTGAACTATTAGTTTTACCACTTTCTCCATCTATAAAATGGGCTACATCTACATATATCCCATGTGGACCCACAACACACACTAGAGTTGTGGATATGAGAATAATGAACAGAACTAGACTAGAACACAGTTTGTCAATAAAATAGCATCTGTTCCACCCCTTCACCACCTCTAGGGGTGAGTTTTGCCCAATCAGTGAGAGCCCTGGAGGAGACATCCCTTCCAGACCTCCAGACATATCAGAAATGTAGAATGAATCAAATGTAGGCACCTCCCCAAACAACGCTTTCTCTATATACCAAGAACCAAAATATATATATGTTATTCTTGTGAATCCTATTGCCGTGAATGTATCCAAAGGAAGTTACTGGGGGAAAATGGAAATATCACATACATACAGATGGTCCCTATCATAGGATGTTTCAGCCTAACAATTTGTTTTTACTTTACCACGGATTGCTTGGGGGTAGTAAATGCATTTAGACTTACTGTATTTTAGATTCATGATAGAATTATTGGAATGTAACCTCGTTGTAAGTACAAGAGTCATAGTTACTTTTTATGATATTATTTATCCTACAAAATAGAAATGTTTGCTAAAAGGAAATACAGCTTGTTGATAGCATGGAATACTATACACAGACAATTATCAATGTGATGTCTCTATAGAAAGATGAAAGCATGGGAATGTCAAGTTTTGAAAAGCTTGCTACAAAACTTGCACATACTCTAGGATAATAGCTATCCAGCTTATAGCTAAAAAGTGGATAGGGCTGTGGAGAAACCTAAATAGTTAATATGTTGGAAGCATGTCATTGAGAGTACAATTTTTTGACACTGTAAAGCTATTTACTAATAAATATTCTTTTTACTTATCTCTTTTAAGACATAGTTGAGCCCAAGTATAGTGCCTCATGTATGTAATTCTAGCACTTTAGGAGGCCAAGGTGGGAGGATTGCTTGAGGCCAGGAATTCAAGGCCCTGTCTTTACAAAAAAAAAAAAAGTTTTTTAATTAGTTAGGCATGGCAGCATGCACCTATATTCCCAGCTACTTGGGGGGCTGAGGCAAGAGGATCACTTGAATCCAGGATTTTGATGTTGCAGTGAATTACAGTGACACCACTGCACTCCAGCCAGGGCAAAAGGGCAAAGCCCTGTCTTAAAAAAAAACAAAACAGGGTGGCACCTGTGGCTCAGTGGGTAGGGCACCAGCCCCATATACCAAGGATGGCGGGTTCAAACCCAGCCCCGGCCAAAGTAGCCCCGCACTGTGGCGGGCACCTGTCATCCTCGCTACTCTGGAGGCTGAGGCAAGAGAATCGCCTAAGCCCAGGAGTTGGAGGTTGCTGTGAGCTGTGTGACGCCTCAGCACTCTACCGAGGGCAATAAAGTGAGACTCTGTCTCTACAAAAACAACAAGAACAAAACATAATTGAACTGGTTGATTTCCCTCTTTAGCATTCTATGGGTAATTTGCATATCTTTATTTCAAAGTCTGTTTCCTTATCTATAAAACTATCATATCTACTGGTTTTCTAGACACAAATCCTTAGATTTACATATATTAGTTATCTGTTACTATGTAAAAAATTACCCAAAATTTTGCACTGTAAGATCAAAATTTACTGTCTCTTGCAGTTTCTGAGGGTTGAGAGTCGAGGAATTGATCCTCATGATGGCCCTTCAAGGTCCTTCATGATGCTGCAGCTGAGCTGTTGTCAGGGGCTGCAGGCATCTGAAGGCTCGGATGGGACCACAGAGTCCATTCTCTCTGCTTAGGGCTGCTCACTTCTCTCAAAGAACATGATTCAAGAGAAAGAGCCCAAGACCAAAGCCAAAGTCTTCTATAACCTGGTATCAGAAATGACACACCATCAAGAAGTGAATTCTGTAATTTTTATGTTGCCTCAGCCTCCATTTTGAATTTAAGGTGGACCGTCTTGTACCAGAAGCAGGACTTTGTCACTCTCAACATAATTTCCAGTTGTCACTTTCCTCTTCCTCACAGTGATCCACCTGCCTTATGCAGCCACTTCCCAGTGACAACTCCCTAAGAAACAGCTGGATACAGCCTACTTTACTCACTCCACAGATCACACTGGTGCCACAGTGACCACCACTCAGGCCTAGTGTGACTGGAAGGAACTTGTGCCTGTGTGCTGTAAGCCTGCCAATTAGAATTCCCTGAAGGAGACACGCCTGGGTGATGCCCTGGACCCCAGCAGAGGTTTTGGCACGCAAGCCTCTTGCTTTCCCTTTCTCAAACCCACCTACTGGCTGAGTGCATGTCTCTCAGATGGCTCTCCCTTCCCCCTGGCCCCGCAAGGCATCCTGCTCTTTTTCCTCACGGATCTGTGAGTACTAAACTGCTTCTCTTATTTCACGTGTTTGGTGAGTTGCCTCGTCTTGTCTCACCTGACCGACACACCCAGACCCAACTTATTTCCCCATCAGGGCTCTGCTAGAGAGAGGCTGTCTTGGTAGGAATAAACTGGACACAGGTCAGATGAAAGCCACAAGGACCTCTGCCAGTATAAACAAACCTCCGTAAAAGCGACCTCTGGTCATGCGTCAGGCACCTAGGCATTAAGTTGTCTGCCGAGATAAAGAAGTATCCAGTGAAAGGCCTGGCACCCCATCAGGAAAGGCTAGGGTTTATAGCCACTCTCTTGAGACACAGAGAACTCAAGCCCTAATCAGATAAAATACAACACATCACTTCTACCATATGCTATAGGTTACAGAGAACAGCCCCGGGACAGAGTAGGAGGGAATCACACGAGGGTATGGGGATCACCGGCCAGGTTCAGGCTGTCACATCATACCACAAAGTCACCCTCCTGCCCAGCACTAATGGCAGTGTGTCCGTCTCTGTCTCCCATATAGTGGTGGCCTATTTGACAGCACCTTATCTAGTGCACTGAACAAGTGAGTGTTTTCCCCATCCATTTAAGGTTCACTAGCTGCATGCTGTGAAAAGGTAGAGACTGTTACTGTCCCTATTTCCTGCAAGTGAAGATGCTGAAGCTCAGTGTACCCAAGGTTATGAACTGTATGCAGGGTCAGATGCATGTGGAGTTCTTTGACTCTTTCTTTTTTTTTTTTCTTTTGAGACAGAGCCTTAAGCTGTCACCCTGGATAGAGTGCTATGGCATCACAGCTCACAGCAAACTCCAATTCCTGGGCTCAAGCGAGTCTCTTGCCTCCGCCTCCCAAGTAGCTGGGACTACAGGTGCCTGCCACAATGCCAGGCTATTTTCTGATTGCAGCCTTCATTGTTGTTTGGCAGGCCCAGGCTGGATTCAAACCCGCCAGCTCAGGTGTAGGTGGCTGGCACCTTAGCCCATTGAGCCACAGGCCCCAAGTCAAGTTCTTTGACTCTTAAGATCATGCTATTTCCACTATGCAATGCTGGTTTCCAGATAAAACAAGCTTTCTTTCTGGAAGGAGTTGGGACTGTTTGTGAGCTCTCCCTCTCTCCTACTTGTCTCCCATGACTCACCCACTGCCAGTGATGTGTTGATAACGTTTACCAACACACTTTCTGGAAAGAAAGAAGTCCTGATCTGCAGCATTTGCTGATTGCCATGGTGTAAATATTCCCAGGGGGGCAGACCACTTTCAAACTACCAACCTGACATCATTGAACAGAGTCAGAGAGAAAGACTCAGGATCTGCAATTGAAAACCCATACAAGCGACCTCCAGCACACCATCCCCCACTCTGGAAAGAGATGAAACTTCCAGAAAAAATACAACATGGTCCCCAGCACTGTTTTGAACCATTAAAATGGTTCTGCCTCTTCTTGCATATGCAACCTAGTCGGTGATGTGCACGTGGAATTTGGAGCCTGCTGTCAACCTGGCTCCCCTGGGCTTACTCCATCCTGCAACTCCGACCCTGGGCTCGTGTCTCTGCTATACCCTACTCTACTCTTTTCATAAGGAGCTGCGTGGGGCTCAGAACCCAGCACCAAAATTCACTTATAGAAAGCTGAGGGAGCATCCAAAATTAGGCATCCTGATGCCAGGACAGTCAAGGACAACGCAGTCCAGCAGAACGTACAAAGCTAACAATGCATTCTGTTGGCTTTGAGTCCTATTTTCCAGCCCGTAAAATCCATAGTTGTATGGGGTCAGAGCAGGAACGGCTCTTTCACCCTATTCAATTCCTCTTACTCTAGTTCCTTAATGCACACAAGACTCTCCATCTTGCCACTGGGGACAACTCCACCAAGCCACCCCACTGCAGATGCTTTGCTTTAACTCCTCTGCTCATTCCCCAGGGTCCTGCTATGGGCCATGGTCCCTCTCAGGGCCACCTGGCTTTAGGCTCAAGAAAGAACCTCCAGAACCTACTGGGGGAATGTCCAAAAGATCCAGACCTGTGAGTATCACATGCTCTTTGACTGGAAGAGTCTCCATTGGTCTGCTCCTTGGTCACTTTACTGACGTTCTGGTTCAGGAACCTGGCAGATCCCAACAAGAGGGTGGAGCAGGGGCGGACTCCAACCTGGTACACCCTGCGCACAACTGGGACAGATTCTGCAAATTCTCAGCAGCCCCCAAGAATATTTGTCTACTTGTGAGACTCAACAAAGGGATTATGAAGCTCACATTGAGGACATGGTCTTGTTTCTTACCTGAGAAAAAATTCGGCATCACTTTGCATGTCAAGTTTCCATTTTCCAGGGTTTTTTTTTTCCCCTTGCCATTTCTTTATCTCTGGGCTTAACAGAAAGAATTGTTAATTCTTAGAGAAATTCTCAAAAGGAAACAGAGAGGATTTGACTTCGAGATAAAGCTTTACAGAAGCCCTTTGATGTTTAATTTAGGAAACCCTGAACCATCTGGTGTTCTCGACATCTAAAACCTCTGTTGCTAGGAAGACATTTGTTAGACCTTGGAGTAAGTCAGCTTCCCGAAGGATGGCTGCTTCCCCTGCAGTTGAAATGGGCTTTTCTGCCCTTTCCAGGAAATGCAGTCACTCATGCCCCTTGTTGCCTGGTAGAGGACTGTCATTGTTCTCCTTATCTGAAGTTTTTCTGTGAATTTCTCAGAGATTTCATCATCAGTAAGCACCCCAAAGGCACCCGGAAGCACAGTTTTAGAAACAGAACAAACTTAGCCCAGAGCATCACAGCCTTGAGGGAACTGACCAGGCCTGAGTGGAGGAAACTAGCTGGGGAGGTCGAAATAGCCAGAGGGCGGGGTATCAGGTGGGCACCCTTGTCCCCAGCCAGAGCCCAATAGCCCTTGCTGTTTCCAAACGTGCTTGGGATTTTGTCGCAATCATGATCAGCTGATAGACACAGAAACAAGTGGTTTGAAGGAAGAGTTCACTACCTATAGACCTCAAGGGGAAGGGGCCTGCCACAACACTCAGGGCCACATGGGAAGCCACCACGGTTGGTGAGGAGGCAAAAGGAGAGGGGGCCAGCCTGGGCCAGAGCTCTGGCTGTGGTTTCTGTGGGAAGGAATGATCAAACCCCAGTAAGTTGAGGAGTGCATGGTTTGGATAGTTTTAGTGGGCTCTGGACTATGGAGGAGAGAGGTGCTAATTCATTATTTGGCCCTGGCATGATTTAAGCAGGGAGAGTACTGAAGTTTGATAAAGGATGGTGTGGGTATTGTCTTGGAGCTGGTTGTTTGTATGTCAGGAGTGCTGGCAGGCATGTTATCTCTGAGAATCAGCTAACTCTGGGAGAGGCAGGCTCTCCCAGGTCTGCAAAGCCCTAAGACATCAAAACATCATAAAACGGAGAATATAACCAGTATGATTAATATACTCATCCTGGCAAAATCCAGGCCTGTTTGAGACTTGTGGGATTCCAGACACAAGCAGACTGGGGCTCAAATCCTGGCTCTTGTCACACCAATTAGTGTGACCACAGGAAGTTTCCGAGACCCTCTGAGGGTTGGCTTTGTCTACTGTATGTAGCAATACGGTGGGTCCCAAGCACGGCGTCTGACATGTGGGTATTGGAGAAATGGTAATTGCGGTTATGATTATGAAGGATGCACTGTCTCATGTGGAGGTTGGTATTTAACTACATTTTTTTTCTCTTTGTTACAAATCACAGTATTGTTTGTCATGGGCAAGCACCAGAAACAACAGAGATACCCTTCAACGTGGATTTACTGAATACATTATGGAGCCATCCATAGAAGGGAAGGTTTATGTGGTGTAAGTAGAGAGGAAATGTGATCACAGAAAATGATATCTACACTTCATTATTGAGTAAAAAGAACAGGTTACAGAATCAGAATGTCATACTATCTCATTTTAATATAGACACACACACACAATACTGTCTGGAAAAAGATAGCACTAACTTATTAGAGGTGATTCTCTCTGAGGAATGGGCCAAGACTGAGGGGCAGAAAACTTTCCTTTTTTTAGATAGCTTTCTGTTTGAATTTTTCAACAAAATAATTGTTCATTTAATAAAAATATCTCCATCTGAGAGAATAAAAGTCAAGTTGTTAGAAAGAGCTCCTTCTTTCAGCATGCCTCCCTATCTGGTCCCTGGTTGAAGAGGGGAGATGGGCCAAAGTGGATAGAAACTACCACATGTTGCTGGCAGGGACTTGGGTCACCATGGGCCACTTAGTGGGGGCAGGCTGGGGAGCCCTCTCTGCCAGGCCTGACTGAGTTACCTGTCATGTTGGGGTGGTGGGTAGTTCTATTGTATCTACACACTGGACGTTCTATGTAATGATAGGACGAGACGCATCTCCTCCCAGCTCTGCATTCAGTGACATCCATTAGTAACTTGAAATCATCCATAGAATTTACACCACGGGAATTAGCAAATGTTACAAATCAGAACTTGATTTGTTATTTTGCTGATTGTCTACCCTTAAGAAATTAATGGATAAATGTGAACAATGTAGATTCAACTCAAATGAATGCCACGCCTCTGCCTATTAATTTGAGAATTACACACACAAAAAATTTTCTTCCAGTATTCAAAATCATTTTTCTAATCCGGCCAAGAAGTCTTTTATGTCATTGGTAAATGAGTGAGGTTTTTGTGTTGTTTTCACTTTCCTCTTAACTTATTTACATAAATGAAAACATTAGGCACTGTGCATGGCAAAACTGTGTTAGTCAATTGCAGCTGCAGGTGACTATGGTTTGACAAAACCTTTCTAAGAATCTGTTGTTATTATGGAATTTACCATAAACAGTACTGAATATTTTTAATTACTGTAGAACCTCTACAGTTAAGAACCTCCCTACAATGACCACCTCCTTAAGTTGACCTAATATTCCTATCCTGGAATTGCACCACTGGTACTTATCACTACAGTAGGCCTAGTGCCTTATGTTGACGGCTTTCATATGTTGACCAGTTTGTTACAGTCCCTTGAGTGGTCAATTTACAGAGGTTCTGGCTTGGCGCCTGTGGCTCAACGGGCTAAGGCGCCAGCCACGTACACCTGAGCTGGCGGGTTTGAATCCAGCCCGGGCCCGCCAATCAACAATGATGGCTGCAACCAAAAATTGGCTGGGCGTTGTGGTGGGCGCCTGCAGTCCCAGCTACTTGGGAGGAGGAGGCAGGAGACTCGCTTGAGCCCAGGAATTGGAGGTTGCTGTGAGCTGTGATGCCATGGCACTCTATCCAGGGTGACAGATTGAGGCTCTGTCTCAAAAAAAAAAAAAAAAAATTTACAGAGGTTCTACCGTGTTTGTAAATTATGTTCTACACATCCTTTATATCAGCAAAATTTATAATAAACTTACGTATATGTGTAATTACATATACCTTTTTGATTGCTGATTATTGAATATTTACCAGCACTGTTCAGGTTCATTCCTGGTGATTACTGATCAGCCTCAGCTTTGGTATTTCTAAAATCAATCAGCTGAGACGGACACACAGAAGGGCTGAGAACCACTACCTTAGATGAAGGTAGAAAAGAGGAGGCAGCCCCTGACCCAACATGAGCCTTGTCTCTGCAACAGGTGCAGCTCAGGTCTGAGCACTTGGGGTCATAGAAAGGTGGCAGGCTTTAGGCAGAGCCTCCACCCATTAGAGAAGTCTGCCCTGTGGGTTCTTCTTGCTCTCATACTTATACAATGAATCACAAAGACACTTTTCCCCAGAGTGGGAGGTTCTTAAAGACTACCTTATCTATCCTTGAAGACCTGGCAGGTAGTCCATGCTTCCTGGCTGTTTGGCAAATGAATTAATGAGATATATTAAGATGTGGTTATTCTAAATATCCAACAATAATACTCTGGATGACTCAATTACGGTATGAAGTTTTCTGCAACAATGAAAAATGATACATTTTCTCAATGGCATAAGAAAATACTTGTGGGCTTAGAGCCTGTTGCTCAGCAGCTAGGGCACCAGCCACATACACTGGAGTTGGTGGGTTCGAACTCGGCCAGGGCCTGCCAATCAACAATGACAACTACAAACAAAAAATAGCCAGGCGTTGTGGTGGGCACCTGTAGTCCCAGCTGCTTGGGAGGCTGAGGCAAGAGAATCGCTTAAGTTCAAGAGTTAGAGGATCCTGTGAGCTGCGATGCCATAGCACTCTGCCAAGGGCGACATAGTGAGACTCTGTTTCAATAAAAAAAAAAATATTTTTGTGGTATATTGTAATTGTAAAGAGAAAGCTCAAAATAAGATGCAAATTATGAACACAGCTTTGTTTTCTAAAAACATACAAAATATATTCCAGCGCTTGACAGGGTATAAATCAACTTCCAGCCTGTGTTTGATTCATTCTGGAGAAACAAACACTTCGTGACTTTTTGAACTTTTACTGAAAACTCACACTCCGTGGGAAGAATATTTTTAATTCATGATGATTTTCATAGTCATAGTGTGGACTAGAAAGGGGTGGTGGCATTTGGAGCAACGTCTTACCACACATGAGCAAAAGAGTCCTCCCTAAAGGTAAATTCTAAGCCTGTGGTACATTCAGGTGAAACATGTCACCAATTTTGACATTTAGACATGACTTCCTCATGGTGCATCAGAACATGAAAAAATACAATAATGATACAGAATGGATTGGAACTCATGGGTGCTTGATTTTTTTACATTTTTAATCTTTTGAATTTTTAACATTACATAACATTGATCAGTCACACTGAAAAAGTTGGAAGCACAGTAATCATTATTATCCAAGGTCTAGGAAGATTGAAGGGAAAGGCAAGCGAGCACCTTGAAAAATCATGAAAAGTAAGTGAAATTTTTCCCGGATGTATCCAGAAACCACTGACTGGGACTTAAGAAAGAGAACAGCTATTTAACATGCTTAGCAACACTTTGGAACTCAAATACACTTTGCCAAATAAATCATTCACCATTGTTCTAGGCCTGTGGGTCCCTCATCATGGCAGGACAAACACTTCTGTGCGCATGTGCCAACAATGGAAAACACAGCCAGCTGGTTCCCTCTGGACCAATACATAAATGGGTGTATGTGAAGTCGGCCTTAGCCCATTCTTTCTACCTCCCCCACCCAGCCACTCATGGTACGGAAGTGGGGAGTGTTTAACAAACAGGGTAGAGCTAGCTTCCAAAACAGATGCAAAAACTCCCAGGCCACTCTCACCCTGCATCCTGCAGTGCACGACTACAGCAACTCAACAAGGCCAAAAACACCAGCAAGAACTCAAAGACGCAAGGAAGAGTTTAGTCTGACCTCACATTTTCCCTAGCATGCAGCAGTTCAAACACACATATATATTAATGAATTTGAAAAAATACTTTCTAATAGAATGTTTACCTTTCTGGATAACTCCAGAGACTTTGAACCTTTTACAGTATTGAGAAAGAAATGCGCTTTCATGCCAGTTTTAGGATCTGGTTCATATCATCTGACATTTTAAAAGACATTTACCAGAGTGCTTACTGTGTGCCAGGTACACACCAACATGACAGATGCAATTTCTTTCTTCTAGGAGATTATAGTTCAGAAGAAGAGATCAATAAAAATAACGATTCAATTTTAGACAAAATTAACCAAGTAATCATAACCAGTGCTACCCCATTGTCATCATATCCACCAGCATTGATCTTATTATGTGCTCTTGCTAGATTGCTTTATAAGTATCACTACATTTAATTCACACAGCAATTTATGAGGAAGTTCCCATTATTAACCCCACTTTACAGATGAGAAAA
Source organism: Perodicticus potto (assembly GCA_963574655.1). Lineage (NCBI taxonomy): Eukaryota > Metazoa > Chordata > Mammalia > Primates > Lorisidae > Perodicticus > Perodicticus potto. Next base: position 38,416 of record CAUYRH010093670.1, read on the forward strand.
CAGAAGCTTAAAGAGACTAAGTAATTGCCCCCAACATGTGGCAGACCCAAGGTACAAGCTTGGGTCTATTTATTTATTTATAAATAAATATTTGTTACCACTATTTTACATTAAAACAAGATGTGGGCAAATACCCTTGGGGAGGATCAGGGATACCTCTGAGAAGAAAATCAAGGAAGGCTTTACAGAGGAGGAGGCATTGCAGCAGGGCTTTGAATGATGAATTCAATTCTGAAAGGTGAGGAAGAAGGGAAACAGCATCCTATACAGAAGGAACTGTCAGGGGCTCGATCCTGGGGCCATGCAAGACTAACTCAAAAGTTTGGGCAGTGTCAGAATAAATCAGCTTTATTTAACTGTCAATGGCTATCTGATTATATTGGTCTTCAAGGAGGCCCCTTCTGCATGTACTCTCTGGTTCTGTAACTCCTTCAACTTGTCAAAACATAATCTCAAATTCATCTTTAGGAACTGGAGAATAGTCCATACTGATAGCCTCAATGGAATTATATTGCCTATTCTTCACTGCCTATGTCAATGTGAGGAATGGCCAGAAACCTCAGGTTGATACATCGGGAGGGTGTTTTTGTCTGCTGAAAACTGCCAGATGACAGGTTCAAAATTAGGCACTTCTGCAATGCCAATAAAACGAAATTCTTGGGCTTACTGGGATGTGGCTCACCATGCTCTGAAGAGAAGGGTGGGAGAACACACCCTGTTCACTGGCCTTCCTGGTGTCCCATTATGTGTCCACAGCAGGAGACCCCTCATGGACATTTGATCATGCTTGTTGGTGAAAGGTGAGGTCACAGAAGTAGGGGGGTTGGATCCAGAAGGGCCCGGGTAGCCGTGCTATGGAGTTGGGCCTTGCTCTGCAGGTCAGCACTTGCCAGTGTTTGAAGAGAAGGGTAGCATGATTTAAAGTATTTTGGGGGAAAAGAACTCTGGCTATAGTCTAAAAAAGCTTTACCATCCCTCTCTCTATAACTGATAAAACAACTTGGCCATGAATTTGATGACTCTGAAACAAAATTCAGTAAGACATGAATGATCTAAACAACTCTACCAGGCACTGCCCTTGGCAACCACAGAATCTATTTTTATTTCAAGTACACATAGTGTGTTTAACAAAGTGAACCTGATATGAAAAAAAAAAAAATTCTTAGGCCCAACCCATAAAAGGAAAAAAAAAAAAAAGTGAACCTGTTACAGTAAGTCTCCATATATCTACAAAGATGTAAACAATGAAGAGTGGAAGTAAATAAAATTAAATTAGAAATCAATGATAAAACTATATCTAGAAATTCAACAAATATTTGGAAATTAAACAGAAAACTTCTAAATAATCCATGGGTCAAAGAAGAAAATTAAAACAGGAAGAAACTTTGTGCCAAGCAGCTAATATACAGACAGGGCTTGGAGACAATGTGTGACTTTCAGTGCTTACACTAGAAAATAAGAAAGGTCTGAAGCCCATAGATGTATTCTAGGCTTTTGCAGTAAGAAATTAGAAAAAAGACAGCAAAGTAAAATCAAAGTAAGCAGAAGAAGAAAGTAATAAAGATAATCATAGAAATTAATACTTTAGAAACATATACAGCAGAGAAAATCAACAAATTCAAAAGTTTGTTCTTTGAAAACTAAAAGCATTGCTGGGGGAAATTAAAGACCTAAAAAGGCAGACAGCTATACTATGTTCATGGATTTGAAGACTTAGTGTTTTATAGATGTATAGATGTCAATTGTCTTTAAGTTGATGTATGGATTTAATGCAATCCCAATCCAATCAATTACAATCAGGCTTTTTTTTTTTTTTTTTTTGCAGTAATTGACAATGTGCTTCTGAAATTTGAGTTGAAAGATCAAGAACCTAGGATATCTAAGCAATCTTGAGAAGAAGAGAGAAGAAAATGGGAAGACTTATACTACCTGAACTCAGACTTTAAAAGATTTATTACATTCATTTAGAGAATGTGGTACTCACATAAGGAATGTCAATGAATAGATCAATAAAACAGAACAACAAGCCCAGAAATAAACTCCACTTTATGTGGTTATTTTATTTTTGACAATGTGCTAATGCAATCCAATAGGGTGAAAAAAAGTCATTTCAATAAATTACAAAAGACTGGATAGTAAAATGGGGGAAATTACCTACACCTCTACTTCACATCATTAAGCAAAAGTTACTTTAAAATGAATGGTCTGCCTAAACATAAAGTCTAAAATAAAAATTACAAAAGAAAATATAGAAAAATATCCTCATGATTTCAGGTAGGTATAACCTGTACAGGATGCAGAAAGCAACAAGCATAAATAAAAAAAAAAAAAATTGACAAATCAGAATTTATCAAAATTAAAGCTTCTGCTTACCTTTTGTTTCTTAAAAAATGAATAAGCAAATCAAAACTGTAAATATTTACAAGACGTATATCTGATGAAGGACTGTTTTTTGGTGTATTTTTTTTTTAATTTTTATTAAATCATAATTGTGTACATTGGTGTATGTTTTAAAACTCCTAGGACTCAGTATCACAATAAAAATTGAGCAAAACATTTAAACAGACATTTCACAAAAGAAGATATGCAAATGGTGAATAAGCACATGTCATTAGGAATATGCAAATTAAATGAGATACTATTCATACCACTAAAAGTTTAAAGATCGGACGAAACCAAATGTTGGCAAACGTGGAACATCAAGAATGCTCGTATACAGTACACGATCGTATGGTACGGACCAGCACTGTACTCATTCACATCAAGTGACTTCTTATTAAGCTCAACATATGCTTACCTGATAAGTAAGGATTCTTTTCCTAGATATTTACCAAGGAAAAAATGAAAGCCCGGGTCCACAAAACTACTGCACAAGAATATTTATAATAGATTTAGTTAAAATATCCCCAAATTAGAAACCACCCACATGTACACCAACGGGCAAGAGAATAAATAACTGTAGTATTTTATTATAAGGGGATACTTCTTGGCAGTAGAAATCAACAACATACACAACAATGTGGAAAATTCTCATAGTCATTATGTTGAAGGAAAGAAGCCACACACACACACAAAACCCTCACACTGCATGATTCCTTTAAAATGAAGTTTAAGAACAGGTCACACTAATTCATGATGATACAAATCACACAGTGGTTGCTTTCGAGGGCTGGAGGTTGACGAAAAGAGACCATGAGGGAACTTTTTGTGGAAATGGGAAATACTCATTTTCTCGACAGGGAGTTGGTTACACAGATATATATACATTTGTCCAAATCCATCAGAAGGATCCAACATTAAGAATATGTGCATTTCACTGTATGGAAGTTTTACATCAATTAAAAGAGAATTGCATATACAAATAAGTACAAGGTAAAATAATTATATATACATATATATAATTGAATAGTAAAATAGAGGGAAAAAGAAATATAAAAACAACATAGCTTCTTTCAGGCAGATGGGTCCATGCCGGGGAACATGGCTTGCCGAACAGAAAGAAGGTCTGATTTTCACTCACTCCTTTGACTAGAGACCCTCAGGCAGGGCGCCCCCTCCACTATTCTTACCCTCCTCAAGCAGAAGGAAAGGGATTCACACACTAGAACATTAATAGCCCAGTTCCCAAGCTGGTTAGAGTACTAGCGTGGGGCTGCCAAGACCCAGGTTCATTTTCTGCCTGTCCCATAAACCTCATGTATGGCCCCAAGCAGATAGGTTCCACCTCTCAGGCTCATTTTCATCATGTCTGAATAAGCAGATGTGCCTGTGGGAGGACTGTAGCCAGGGGAGAAACGGATGCTGGAGTCTCTGGTCATGAGCTCTCACTCTGTCCAGGGGGAGTGTCGCTTTGCAGCCCAAGAACTTCCTTTGTGACCAGCATCATAGGTGACTCCAAGAATCAGATCCCCACGTTACCTTCCTCAGTCCCACTATGCTGCGATTTCACCCTCTGTTAAGTGCAAAAGAGCTTCTTTGCAGGGAGTCCACGGGTAGATGAGAACGCAGGCCTGGCTGTGGGCCTAATGTGCATTTAGAGAGAACCCTGGAGACCAATTGCCTGTCCAGGACAGTGGTAGCAGAGGCATAATTACATTAGCATCCGAAAGGCAGCTGTAAAACCCAATCTTCTGCGCAGCTAATCACTTTAGGGACTTGTGCTTCCTGGATTGTAGCTGGCAGTGGCCCAGGATGTGGGGTCGGGTAGCTGAGAGCTAGGTGGCAGCCTCATTAACTGGGAAACCTCCCTACCTGAGGAACCAGTGATGCCAGGATAGAACCTGGAGAGCAGGAGAATAAGCCACCTGCAGCATCCCACAACCTCATTCCCAGAGAGGCATTAGCCGGTATGTGCAGAAACAGCTTAATTATCGGTTGTAAAATCACACAGAGCAGATACCATGAAGAACTTAGGACTCTGATGGAGAAAATAACTCTATTCCTGTTCATTTAAATATCTACGGCTTCACAAACAATCTTAGTGCTGCTGTGATTATCTGGTCTCCTGGAGTCATATGGAGACTTAAGAAAATGACATTATGGAATATACTATTATTGAGAAAAATATTTGGAGGCCCAAACTACAGAGTTAAATAATTTGGAGTTTTACGGACAGTGCAAGGAGAAGGGTTGCAGGTGACAGAGAAAAGGAGATGGCCTGGTTTCCAAAGAATTGGTTTCTGCTGGGGTTTGACATGGAATTTGACTCAAGAAGAACTGAATTGGCATCTTTGTCAACACAGGGCACAGCTAAGAATGAGGATGAACAGAGGCATCTGGTGGACCCAAGGCTGATTCCTCAATACGTACGCCACCCTAGGGATGAATTTAACCATCAGCACACAGCATCTCCTTGGTGACACTTACCTGTCAAGGGTTGCACACATGCCCTAAGATGGCCCAATCAGGTTGAAGGAAGAATTCATAAGGTCGGGAAAAGAGGTTTCTCCATCTTCTCATGCTGGGTGCGAATAAGAAAGCATATTGCCCCAACTGTCACTGACTGCCAACCTGAGATGGACCAGCCTCGGGGTGACATCAGTGCTGAGAAACGCAGAGCAGAGAGCGTGGGAAGAATGTGGTCTGACCAAAGCATCAAGTCACAGAATGTCCTGTACCGAAAGCCCACCCTGACTCTGCACTGCGAGTTATGTGGGATACGCATTTCCCTATCATTTACATCATTGACTCAGATGCCTTGTCTTAGCTGCAAAAGCCTCCTGACGAGTACGGCATCCTGCAGAAGAGGCTGCACACAGGCATGTGAACAAGAGCCTAGCAGAGCATCGTAACCAGTGAGACGGGCCCAGCCACAGGAACCTGTCATGTTTGTTTCAAACTTTCACAAAATGTCAGTTTTGGTGGCATTCAAAAGACACTTGATTTGCATATTAAGTGTGAGACGTATTCTTCAATTCCACCAAGAAAAAAATGTTCTCCTCCTTGTTTTATGAAACCCAAAGCCTTCTCAGTCTTTCCTTCATTTTCCACTTTTGAAAAAAAGTATTATAGATAGGAGAAATATCTCATGCTTGTCTTCTAAAAAGGCAGCAGCGATGCAGGAGGGAATGGTGGCTGCCACATGTTTCCTGGTGAAGGAACAATGAAGAGTTGTAGGAACTAGGTCAAAATGGAGGGCCCAGGCCCCCTTTCAAGGGCTTCGGCAGCTGGTGACATGTGGGACTGTGAGCCCAGGGTCTTCAAAGAAGCTGTAAAATTACACACAAAATTTGTATGTGAATTCTCCCAACTTTTCAAGTTCTTTAAAAAAAAAAAAGTAGATTAACATTGTGTGGTCCAAACAAAGTTTGTCTATAATTGTTTATGCTTGGCAGAAGCTCAGCAGGATGGATCTCAAGCTGCGTGGAGTGGGCCTTGCGTTTCCAAATCAGCTATGTACATAGAGTGTCATCACACTGTTATTTATTACACTGGCCACGCAGAAACAACTTTAATTTCTAATAACAGGAATTAAGTAGACTATGGCAAATCTGCTTAGTGAAAGATTATGCAATTGTTTTCAAAAGATATTTACAAAGATTAACTTGAGATAAATGCTTACGACACAATGTCAAGTGGGGGGGGATGTTTATGTATAGCACCATTACAAGTCTAGCAAAGCATACAATGCATTAAACAATGAACCAAATATTAACAGAAATTGGCTATACGTAGAGAGAATATTGCTTGTTCTTGTTCTTTTTCTTATACTTTTCTGAACTTCGCAAATTGTCCATAATTTCATAATCGGCAAAACATAAACTGTTTTCAGTTTTCTCAATCATTAGGACAATGACTACACTGAGCCCTGTCTTCCATATCAACCTCAGCAGGCCAAGTTCAGTTGGTTTCAGGTCTGCACATATTTCCAGAGTGGCTGTTTTGTGGCATACTCTCGCCCAGGGATGGAGGGTGGAGCTGAATTAGAACCAGTCCATGTCCACTGCCCCCAGACCACTGCCACAAACCAGATAACTTTAAACGATGCAGTGAGAAGGTGGGCAGCACAGACCACCTAGGCCCAGAGGATGGAGCTGGCCTGATCTTCAGATGAGGGAGACAATGCCCTGGCTGAGAAATGAGGACTGGTGAAAGCTCTCTAGCTGAAGGAAGGTGGGAGTGGGGCCCTAGGACAAGATCCTTAGAGTGCAAAGGCACAGAGGCAGGAACGACCCCAGCCTGTGTTGGGACCCAGCTCACCTGGGGAGTAATGAAGACCATGCCTTATGGGTTGGCCTCTCACACCCCTCAGATCTCTCTTGGCTCAGATCTTGCCGTTAGGGGTGAGTCAGGTTGTACAAATCTCTTCCACTAGGGTGGGGATCACTTGTCCACTTGAGGCTTGAGTCACCTTCAGGACACCCTCAGGTTCCAGGACACTCTGGGATTTCTCCATTCACTGGCACCCTTGCATTCAAGAGCTGGGCCAAGGAAAATAGCATTTGCTTCTAATACTGTCCACTGAGAGGGGGGGCCTGATTTTAGGGATTCCATCAGACCAGCAATGTAGTTATCTCAGCCATCGTTGTAGATGGGAAGGAAAGAAGGAAGGAAATGACCATTTTTGAGCACGTACCAAGGGACTACTGCTTTGCTAATCACTTTCAGATATGCTACCTCGCTTAATCCTAACAACTCAGTGAGACAGGAGTGATTGTCTCTGCTTCAAAGCAAGAAAACCAAGGCTCAGAGAGGTCACATAGCTTTCCTAATGTCACACAGCTAGCAAGTGTTAGAATCAGAACTAGATCCAACCTGCCTGCCTCCCAGACAGGGGCTTTTCCTCCCAGTGCATGCTACCTCAAGGACAGGGACCACATCTATAGGATTACTGAGCTTTCTTTGCACACAGTAAATGCTTCATAATTGAGTGCTCATCTGGACTCCTTCACCAAGGATTTTAGCACCAGAACTGCTACGCGTGTTGCCTAAGCAACTTGGGCTTGAGAGCTAATTCCCACTTCCACTTGCTCCTCCAAGACCCCCAGAGCACCTGTCTTCGGGGGAGGGAAAGGGCATGTCAGCATGACTGGAGAGTTCCCCAGGGCAGCTGATGCCACTCTCATGAGCCCTGGGATGCCATCTCTTGGGAACAGCGCAAAGATTCCAGAACTCTCCATCTCTACTTCCCTATAGGTGAGAGGCAATCCTCTCCCTTGTTAGCAAAGCAACATTTAACCCTTCTAAGAAAAGATAATTGATGCGGCAGTAAGATCGGAAACAGGTACTGGGAGAGATGGGCAGACACCCCTGAGGACCTATGATGCTGGGCAAAGCACAGTCCTCTTTGGGCCTTAAGGACTAGAGCTGAATTGGAGCCACAAGTTTCAGACTTGAGGGACTTGTTAAATATTCCGCCCTGGGCTCTCTCCAGAATGTACACTTTAGGCAACATACCTGGGAGGTCCTCATAAAGGATGGCTCATAAAGAATCCTGGTTTCTGGTCTGAGCTCCTCCTGGGCTCCTGACTGCACCCAAGTCTACAAGCTCAACTCCCTGCTACTAATTTCCTGGGGCATCTCTAACTGGACTTGTTCCAATCAGCACCACTCCTGGACCACCCTTGACCCCTAGGCAGCCTCCCGTCCCATGGCATCCCCAGTGCTGTCTCAGTTCCTCTTTCCTGCACACCCCACACCCAGTTCATCAGCAAACCCTACTTCTTTCCCTCCCCAGTCTAAACTCTACCTCCCTCACCTCCCCTGCAATCCGCCCTGATGAAAGTCATCAGGACTAAAGCAATAACTAGGTCTCTCAGATTCTACTTGTGTCCCATAGAGTCCATTCTTTACCCAGAAGCCATGCTAATCCTTACAGGACCTGCCAGATTGAGTCTTGCTGCTGCTTAGAGCACCTCCACCTCCTGTGACTTCTTAGGGGTGCTGCCACAGGCTCAGCACTGGCTGATGACAGGGTCTTCATTTCTATTAGGGTCTAGCCTTTTCTTCGTGGTCACAAAAAGGCTGCCTCATCCAGACAGAAGCTGCCTGGGATCTGTGGCCTTCCAGCTTCCAGTGAGCTCATGCCCTGAGCCACACCCAGGGACACCTGTGTGACTTCCATGAGCTCAGTGAGCAGCAGGATGACACTTCTGGCTTCCTGATGGAGTTGCATCCCTGCTATGTGTCAGCTGCTTTGCCAGCATGTGGCCTTAGCTCATTGTGGTGGGCAAAGTGCTAAGGATGCCCCCAGACTCCCATCCCCTGGTCACTCTCATGAACACTAACCTAGGAACTGCTGTGAAGGGACCTTGCTGAGATTAGCTGGGTGGGCCTGGCCTTATCAGGTGAGCATTAAAACAGAGCATCTTCTCTAGGTAGAGGCAAAACGGTGGCTCAGTGAGTAGGGCACCGGTCCCATATACCGAGGGTGGTGGGCTCAAACCTGCAACAAAAAAATAGCCGGGCGTTGTGGCGGGCGCCTGTAGTCCCAGCTACTGGGGAGGCTGAGGCAAGAGAATCACCTAAGCCCAAGATCTGGAGGTGGCTGTGAGCTGTGATGCCATGGCACTCTACCGAGGGTGACAAAGTGAGACTCTGTCTCTAAAAAAGACTTTAAAAAAAAATAAAAAGAAGTCAAAGGTATTAGAAGTATAAAAAGGACTCTACGTGCCATTGCTGTCTGAGGATGAGGGGAGAGGTACATGCCAAAGAATATGGTGGCCTCTCGTAGCTAAGGGTGGGCCTTGGCTCACAGCAGCAAGGAAATGGAGATCTTGGTCCTACAACTGCAAGCAACTGAGTTCACTCAACAACGTGAATGAGACTTCCCTGGAGTCTTCAGATACAAGCCCAGCTTGGACAACACCTTGATTTTGCCCATATAAGAACCTTGGCTGAGAACCCAGCTGGCCCTACAGGACTTTGACCTACAGAACTGTGAGATAAAGAATGGGTTTTGCTTTTTGCTGCCAAGTTTGGGGTAATTTCTTATACAGCAATAGAAGACAAACATACTCATAATCCTCAATCTTTAGTCCATCAAACCTGCTGGGTAGATGTTTTCCTCTCCTATTAGAGGTTCACTAACATGCCAAGGTGGCCCAGGGGACCCAGGGGACTCAGGACTCGAGCCCACCTTTCTATGCCCTGCTTCTGGCTGCCCCATCTTTGGAGCACACATGGTGTGCAGGCCCAGGACCAGCCTCTATGGACTCAGTGATGAACTTGACAAAGTCTTTGCCCCAGAGAGCTCACAGTTTTGTGGGGAAGAATTACCTACGATGGGAAGAAGACAGGAAGGAATTAACGGAAGAGAATCACAGAGCTTGATCACAGCTTTCACAATAAATGAGAGACTTAGAGACAAATGCCTGGTCTTTTGTTTCAGCATCATTTCCAGACCAGAAAGAGTTGTCAGCAAAAAAATAAAATAAAATAAAATAAAATAATAAAACTAAAATAGGCCTAAAACACACTTCTCCTTCCCTTGTGTTTCCTCCTTCTGTTCAGGGGCTAGTGATGGGCTCTTTGTCCCTTGGAAAATGAAGCAGTGAGGACCAGCTGCCACTTCGCAGCTCCTCCTTGGGAAAAAGCAGAAGAGACACTGGCATGCACACTCAAGGCTGGGAGAGAGAGAGAAAGGGAGCACCGCGTACCCCCATCTGCCTCCTTCCCTCTCCCTAGCAGCATCTTTACCCTGCCCTGCACCCCCGTTCCACCCCAGATGCCAGAACATTGTGAGTGAATGGAGGTGGGGTGGGATGGCATGAGTGACAAGGTCTGGTGATAGATGGATTCATTTCTTTGCCTACAAGGACCAAAGAGCACACTCTCAGGGTGTCAGGAGGCTCAGGTGTTTCCAAGTGCCCTTCCCAGATCGGTGGCAAGAGGAAGTCAGGAAAGCTGAAACTCCAAACCACAGGACTTCTCAGGAACTGCCATCTGACCACACAGTTCCCTTAACCACATCAGACCACAACAGATGGCTCCAAACCCCTGACCACAGAGGCCACACAGCCAAATGTCTTTGCGGCCTGGAACACCTGCCAGGAGAAAGCAGAATCCACAGCACGAACATGGAACAAATGCCCCTGTGGTCGATGATGGGATGTGAGTGGCACAAAGAAACGCTAGGTTGTCATTTCCCTTCCAGGCTGGTGCAGAGTAAGACACAGTGCTAAAATAACTGCAGCCAGAGAGATGCGTGCTGAGGCTGCCCAAAGGGGGTTGTAGATGGGCACCTCCTTCTCCCAGACCCTCAGCCTCGGCCACACACCCTCACGCACACCTGTGTGAGCGTCATCTCATTGGTTCTGTCTGTGGAAACAGAGGGAGAGTGCGTTTCTGCGCTGTGCTTGACATGGCACATGCAGGTGGGACCTGGGGCAGTGAGAGGAGCCATAAATTGATCCTATCAAATGTGATAGAATCAGGCGCTTGGGGCCAGAGGCATCCATAGGAATGTAAACCCCCAAGAAGTCTTGGGAAAAGCTTTGGAACCCCAGGGGTAGCAGTAGGGGTTCCACCTGATCTTACCCAGTGGCCAGAGTTGAGTGGCAAATCTCTGCTGACTGAGGGCCCCATGGCTCTGTCTTGCTCCTTGTCACTCTCTCCCTCACACTTGACCCCCCACGCCAGGTGAGGGCCCCCTGTGAGCACCCACTTGCACTAAATGCATGTGACCTCACAGCACCCCTCACCCCACTATTCACCTCCCTGCCTCCCTGTCCAGACGCTGGACTCCTCAGGGCCAGGGACTGAGTTTTATTCACCTCTGACTCCCCCAGAGCTTAAGCTCATCTCAATAAAAACTGGTGCTGGGTGGAAGGAAACTAAATGATTGTTTCTAGAGTCTGATGTTGTGCCAGGCTCTGAGGGTACACGTGGAACAAGACTGGCAAACTGTCCCCAGGGTGTTCATGGTCTCAGTGAGACAGGTGTCCCGGCTGGCAGCGAGGTTCACACCCCCGGAGGTGTGAAGGCGCCGCTAAGCCATAGCTCAGTGAGGTCCAGGAAGGGCACTCAAGCTCCCCAGGATGGTGGCCTCAATGGCTTCCATGTCCCTGCTGGTCCTTGAATTCCCGGGCTTCCAAGATCACCATCCCATAAAATATTGACTCCAAATTACCTGGCTGCCTCCCCAGAGCCTTCCAGATTCTAGCCAGCGTCCCTGCGCGGAGGCGGGTAAACACAAGCTGAGTCACCCTGTGGAATGCCTCAGTAGAAGTCACCTCCCTTTTTAATAACCATTATAAACACATTACCAGGCAGTTCTGTTTATTTGCTCTTTGGAGTTTATGCTGCTGCACGAAATGTAACAGCAAGGATGAGCCCACAAAGATCTGATTACCCCATATTTAGTCATCTTTGTATCTGGTCTGTACGTCATTCCACACTCAACATACTTGAGGAGGTGAGGGGGCAGCAGCCCCCACCCCTCGGCCACCCCTTAGGAGCCCTCACAGGCCCCACTGCCTACTAAGTGGCGTCCTTATCCCTTCGAGAGCTGAGAAGCCTCTTGGGCCAGGCCACAGGGGCTATAATTTTTAGTGTCTGTCTCCTGCTGGGGTCTCTAATCTTTGCCTTAAGCCCCACCCCGAGCCAGGCTGGGCTCATCTTCCCTAACACTCCAGGAACAAACTCTGAAGTTGTTCAGGACCTGAAGCACTTACAGGATATTGTTTTTGGTTTTCTCAAAAGATTAGGCTTTACTATCCCATTTCACAGATTGGGAAGCAGAGACTGAGTGGAGGAAGGGATTGTCTTGAGGTTTCAGTGGGCCACGGGCCACCCTGGCTCTGGGCTCTGGACCCTTCTTTGCCACTCTGATCCTCCCAAACCTGTTTGCCTTTTGGGGTTTCCAATATTAGCTGATAGCATCAATCTCCACACTGCCTTCCTCCCACTGTACCTCTTAGAATTGGCTTGACTGCACATTCACTTCAACTCCAGTGGCTGAACCGAAGAAGCATCTAGTTGTGTCATGTAACAAAAAATCTGGAGGTGCTTACTTGAAGGAGGCATCAAGAACCCAGATTCAGGCTGGGCATATCCCTGGAATCTCAGTGCTTTGGGAGACTGGGATAGGAGGATCACTTGAGGCGAGTTTGAGACCAGCCTGGGCAACATGGTGAGACCTCATCTCTACACAACCAAATAGTCTAATTATTCAGTTTCTTGAAATCTACCATCTCCTCCTGGATTCCACCCCAGTTCAGGCCCATAGCAGCCTCCTCTAACTGTGCTCTCTACCAGGCACAGGGTGTGACAAACTCCCACCCTCCACTCTGCCATCCTCAATCTTCCTAAGGCACAGAACGAGTCACCTCCCACTCTCAAACCTGTGGAGAGCCAGCTGTGAGACGGCAGAGCACTCACAGCCTGGGGAACATTCAGAGAATGAACCCCCAACTGCTTCTCCTCCATTCCCGAAACAACCATATTCCTTTCTTCATGTTCCCTCTGCCAGACGTCAGGAAACCCTTTCTTTGTCTAGTTAACTATGCAGAGACCCTTGTAGCCCCTCCCTTCCTTCTTTTCATATGCTAACAAGGTTGAGTAGTAACCACTGAGTCACGTAGTTCGTCCTTCTTCTGTAACTATGCTGAGATCCTCAAGATCTTTCCCTCTTTACTTCTTGTCATATATCAATGCTAAGTTGAGTAGAAACCATCAGCAAGATGATTTGTCTTTATCAAAGTCATTTACATTTCCCTATTGTACTGTAAGACCAAAAATATGTCTTTTGTTTATACTGCTTCCCCACATTGTCTATGCTACTTTCCCCTCAACAACCCTGTACAGATACTATAAAATAAAGCTGATTTTGTGCTTTGGGGCTGGCTGTAGCCATCAGCTCAGTCCGTCCTCCCATCCCATCCTTTGTTTCCATGTCTTCTCTTGTGCTGAATTTTCCCATTCCCCACCCATTCTACTCTGGTTCCCTCCCCTTTGCTGAAGCCTCCAGTTCCTCTCCATTGTTTGTAAAGGATATCCAGATTCCTCAAGCTGACACTGAGGTCCCTTTATAATCCAGTACCAACCTACTTTTGTCCTGTCTCCTAAAATTCCCTAAGTCCAGTCTCCACTCTTCCCAGTCTTCACAGCCATGCCTCTTTCCTTGCCTCCTGCCATCCCCTGTGCCTGGGATGACTTTCTTCCTGCCTATTCTCCTTGTTGAAAATGCAACTTTTCATCTCAGCTCAAATGCCACCTTTCCAGAACCACCTGCTGATCACCCTAAACAGTATTCGTCTCTCCCTCCCCAATGTACCTCTCAGATGGTGCTTCATAGCATTGGCCTTGGAGGCCGGCTGGTGGTTACAGTCTCTTTGATGCTTGTGACTGCTTAGCATCCATCTCCTTCCAGGAATAGCCTCTTGGGCATTCACTCCTTCCCCATCTTTGGTCCACATGGTCCTGGGGCTCTGGTGGTGTCATATGATATTTTAACCTGGTAAAGCATCTCCCAAAGCTACATGTATCCCTGGACCCTGCAGTTGCAATAGACTCTAAAATTCATGTCTACCTGAGTCCCTTCTATTGAACAGCATTGAACAGTTCTTGCTACCTGGTTGGAAACTCTTTAATGGGCAAGCCTATAGCTTATTCCACTTCATTCCCCTTGTCTGGGACAGAGCACAGTCCCTGGGAGCCTGGGGAGGGGAAGACAGAAGAAGTGAACTGAGGTGCCCATGAGATGTGAGGTTCACCCCACCACCACCACCACCCATGCTTCATCCTGGAGCCCTGGAGGTCAGTCTGGCTCTGACACCTCAGTTCGGGTGCACTGCATTAGCCACATGTGGCCTTACCTTTCTCTGCCCCCTGACATCTGTTTAGTAAAGTCACACCCATTGATACGTGTGAGATGCAGTCTCTCTGCCAGCATCTCTTGTCCCAACCTCGGTTTGATTGAGCTGGCAGTGCTGCCACATGTAGGCATTTCATACATGTTAGTTGTTTTTATTGTCTGATTCTTTGTGTGAACTGGTGAGAAAAGCAGCTGCTGGGCCTTGGCTATGCTGTGGTGTCAACATGTAATAATGACTTGCCTTACTTTTCATGATCACCAGCAATCTGCAGAGATTTGGTGAGCCTCTGGCCTCAAGCCACCATCATCTCTCTTTTGAATTGTTGCAAACAACTCATAACCGTTCCCCATTGCCCACGCTTGCCTTCCCGCCATCCATTGTGAAAGCAACCAGAGTGATCTGCCAAAAAGTTAAATCAGGTCTGTCTCTCCTTGTCTCAATGCTCCATGGCTCCCCTTCCATCCCATGCAGAATAAAAGACAAGGGGATCCCTCCACTGATTGCAAGATGCCCCCAATCTGGCCCAGTGTCCTCCCCCTCTCCTGGCTCACTCTGCCCAGCCATGTGGCCTTCCTGTCTGTGCTCGGGACATCCCAGGCTCCCTCCTGGCCTGAGGCCTTCACACATCTCCTTCTATAAAACTTGTCCCCCCCAGAACTGTGCAGGGTACCCACCAGGGATCTTTTCAAATATCATCTCATCTACATGGCACTTTCCCACTCTCCCCTAGCACTCCCGATCCACCGTACCAGAGTTTCCATCTCAGCACGCCTCCTGTCTGACACAGTGCTTAGTTATTTGATCACTGATTTAGCGTCTGGGTCCTGGGCAAGCACTTTGCTGCTCACAACTGTGCATAGAATTCCCAGGAATATGAAACCCAGAGGATGGGGCAATTTTTTCTCCAGAAAAGAGCCAGCAGGACCCCTAGCCAAAGGGTTAAGTTAGCGAGGCCTTTCTGTGGCCATCTTCACATTGGAAAGAAAGGACAGGCAGCAAAGCCCCAACTTTTGTTGGGCAGCTATCATGTGCTGCCAAAAGTGCTAGGAAATTACCTTAAATGAACATATGGAAGTGAAAAAACAAGTCTTCACTTGCCATTTTTGTTCAGGCTGCTATAACAAAATACCTTAGGCTCAGTGGTTTAAAAACAACAGAAATGGATTTTACACAATTCTGGAGTGTGAAAAGCCCAAGACCAGAGCTAGTACCAGCACCATTGGTTTCGGGGAGGACCCACTGCCTGCTTCACAGGTGGCACCTTCTTGCTGAACACTCACGTGGTGCAAGGGATGAACTCGCCCCCTTTTAGTGACTCTTTCATAAGGGCACTAATTCCCTTAATGAGTGTTCCACCCTCATGACCTAATTGTCCCCCAAAGGCTCCACTTTCTAATTTCCATCTCCTTAGGGCTGGAATCTCAACATATGGCTTCTCAGGGGACACAAGCATGCAGACCTTAGCACTTGCCAATGCTCACTGCTGTGCACCATTGTTGG
Source organism: Perodicticus potto (assembly GCA_963574655.1). Taxonomy (NCBI): domain Eukaryota; kingdom Metazoa; phylum Chordata; class Mammalia; order Primates; family Lorisidae; genus Perodicticus; species Perodicticus potto. The sequence continues at coordinate 54,171 of CAUYRH010093670.1, forward strand.
AAATATCACATTCTCTACTCTCTCCATTTCATTTGTTTGGATGCCCCGGCTATGTTGTGCTATGTTAGGCTGGCAGCTTCTCCTGCCTGTTAGGAAATCCAAGAGTGACTAACCCCACTTTCCAGATGACAAAATTGAGACACAAAGAATTTCAAATGCTTGATTCAATTTAGGTTCACTGAGTTGTATAGTCCCCACTAACCACCCAGCCCCAGATGGAGCATCTGCTCCAGGTCCCAAATACGAGTCCCTATTCCCCTACTGACTCTGCTCCTGAGAGAGCCCTGTCCAGGAAGCCTGTAGTCTAACTCCAGCTGCAGGCTCACATGCCACCTCTGGGAGGCAGGTCTGCTGGATTCAGGCCCAGCTCTTAAACCAATCATTCCACTTTTGTTCACCTCTTAGCTGCAGAAACACTGTAGGTGTCAGGAACTGTTGATGTCTTTGAGTTCTTTGAGTCCATTTGCTGCATCTTATCACGAACAGCAGATTATCTGAACTGTGCCTCCCAATGGCTAATATTCCTCTTCTGGAATTTCACTGGGTTGTCTCCTAAGTGTGAAAGCAGTTAGCATTTCTCAAGGACTTCAGCACCCTGGGGGCTGGCTGTAGGAGATTGGACTCAGCGGTAGACATTTCCTACTGTGCCAGATAGCTGCCTTCTCTGACCATTAGAGAAATAATTCTGGCAACCCCCATGGGTTTGTCAGCCTTGTCCCTGGCTGTTCTTTCCTGTCCTGCCCCTGCATGCATATCCCACCTAGGCAGGCACAGTCTGTGCACGCACCTGGCCCTGCTGCAACAGATCCTTTAGCCGTGATTTATTGCACTCATCCCAGGGGCTGGAGGCCTGAATCTGAGCACAGGGGTCTGTATGGACAGACCCTGCCCTCCAGGAGCACACATTCTACTAGAGGCAGTCAGGAAAATGGAAACAAACACACAAGTACAAGAAAGTGGGGAACAGAGAAAGTCCATGAATGAGATGAACCCAGGCTCAGGGAGAGTGGCCGGCCACTCTCTGAGAAGGTGGATCTGAGTCCTGAGCAAGGAGGCAGCAGCACCATGATCTCGAGAAGAACATTACAAACCCAGGGTGGGTGTGCATAGAATCATGGGAGGAAGAGCCAGGAGAAGAATAATGTGGCCAAAATGAAGAGGGAGGACGTGCGGACGTGGAGACAGGCAGGGCAGGTGTGCTGGTCCTGCTAAGGAATTGGGGTTGTGGGCGGTCAGATGGGAGCCACTGAGGAGAACTAGTCAGGGCATGGCGTGCATGGCATGACGTGAACCTCGGGAAGACCACTCAGCCCTATGAGGAGAAGGCAGGTGGGACACTGCTTAGCATCTGCCCTGAGGGGGACCGACATCCAGAGGAAGACTCAGAGATAGTTACACAAGGGGGCACTTCAGAGGCAGAGATACCAGAAGTCAAGTCTGATGAAGAGAGGGGTCTCGAGAACTTCTGGGTTCTGACCAAGCTCAAGATTCGTGATGGTGCTTCTTGTCTCAGGGAAGATAGAAGGAGCTGCCGTGGAGGAGGTGGTGAGAATCAGCTGTCCCACCTTGTCATGTGAGGTGGCAGCTGGGAGGTAGGAGGTGTCTGTTACTCACCGAGGTGGGAGGGCCAGGTGCCAGGGATAGAGGAAGAGCCTGGGGTCCAGGAAGCCGGGATGCAGAAGGGAATTGTTGAGTCAGCATATGAGGGTAGTCTGAGCAGCGTGACCTCACCTAGTTGGTGTGCAAAGAATCACGGGACAGCAGGGAGGCTGAGGCTGGCTCCAGGGCGCTCTGACTGTGAGAGGCCTGGTGGAGGAGAAAGATTCAATGCAGGACATGGACATGGGAGGCAGCCATGTGTGAGGTGGGAAGCCTAGAAAGGGAAGAGTTTCTAGGAGGACATGGTCAGTAACAATGGCCAAGGCAGATGGGAACAGAGAACTGAGTGTGAGTTTTGACACAACATAAGGTATCAGTGACCTTAGAACCATCAGGGAGGAAGTCATGGGGACAATAATCCAGGTGGAGAAGCTGGAGGAGAGGGTAAGAAGCCAAGACAAGTTGAGACGACATTGCCCAGACCCCAGGAGACTTTGTGCCCTGCACTCTGCAGACCTCAGCAACGGCAGCCTGATGGTGGCCACAAAGGCTGCTCTTCTAGAGGGAACTAACTCTAGGGTGCTCTTGAGCTCTTCATGGGATGAGACAGAAGCCAGGCTCCAGACAAGACCACCTGCTTGAATTTTCCACCTGCACTATCCCACCCCTTGCACCCCTTTTCCTGAGAGTTCTCTTCAATGAATCATCTGAACAAGAACCCAGTCTCAGGCTCTGCCTCTAAGATGGGTGGATATCCACATACACAGGCATGGTGATGGGGAGAGAGCCAGTGAGTCCAGTCCTAACGATATCAGGATGGAAGGAAGGTGACCGGAAGTCAGGAAATGACAGGCAGAGGACATGAAGAGGGGCAAGCCTGCTGAAGGAGCAAGGGGCTTTGAAGAGGAAGGGGCAGTTAGGAGGTAGGACAAAGAGCAAGGGGCTGCTGGGCCCGCCACTTCCAGATCCTGCAGTTGGGGATCTCGGATCCTGGTAGAAATTTCAGCCGCCTGAGAAGACTGCAGAGAAATGGTGTTCTCCGGGACAGCCCAGTGAGACTTAGTACAAGAGGCGAAAAGATCAGAGCTCACGCCACCTCACTCTCAGAGGAAGGGGCAGGTGACAGGGTCAGACTTGGGAATGTTCAAGGCATCTTCAGGAAGTGGATGGTCCCGGATGACCAGGAGTCTCTGGTCAGGACCCAGGAGCTTCCAGTTGCTGGTGGGGATGAACATTTAAGTCTTGGTGAAATCTGGTCCCAAGGCTCAGAGCTGAAACCGACAGGTGCCGGGCTCAGGAGAGAGTAGTCTGGGTGTGGATGGGAAGAGCAGCTTTCTCAGCCCCATTGCTCCAGGTTGGTGAAGGACTACTTAACTGGTTTACCCATGCAAAACCAAGGTTCCCTGCCCCTTGGGAATTTCAAGAAGGTTCACTCAAGCTCCCAATTTATGGTCCCTGAGCCTCCAGAGGGTCTCTCCCCCTTCCCATCCCATCCTTCCACCCCAAAATGATTTTTGTGACTTTCTGACAGCTGGCTTCCTCTAGCTTTTCTCTCCAGCTCTGTGCACCTGTGCCCTCAAGGGCTGACTGCTTCTGGTCTCAGCACCCTGTTGCCACATTTGGGGACTTGAGCATGCAGGGCCTGGGGGATAGTTGGCGATATGGGTGCATGGCCCTCTACCCAAGCTGGGGCTCCTCATTCCTCTATCACCCCCCTGTCCTCAAAGCACACACTTGCCAGCATAACTAGCATTCTCCCGCTGGGCTCAGGTATTTCTGCCCACATACAAACCCTGGAGGCTCAGGCTCTATCCCAGGTGAGCTTGCCCAGAAATTCTTCCTAAGACATATTAGGTTCTCACTGAAAGGAATTTGGGAAACACTGTTTTCTCAAAACCAGGTAGTGTAATAGTTAGACACAAGCTCTAGGATCCCACTCCAGCAAAGGGTGAACCTTTCTGATCCTGTTTCCTTATCTAGACAACACGCTTAGTAATAGCACAGGTGTCATTTTTCCAGCACTTTTTGGTGCTTTGCACTAGGCTGGGCACTTTATAACCACCATGTTGGTTAATCCCAATATTAGCCATATGAACTGGGATTGCTCTCACTTTCCAAAGGATAAAACCGAGGTCCAATGACTTTAAATAACTTGCCCACCATTTCAGCGTTTTCGACAGCTGAGTTGGGATTCCATGGTGGTCTGCTTTACTCTGAAGCCTTTGCTCTTAAACTCCCTGGACCCATAGGCAGTCAGGAGCCCTTGACTCTCTGCTGCCTCTGCCACTAGCTGATGATCCCTCCCAGCTCAGTTTCCCTGTCTGTGAAATGGAAGGTCTCTTCCAGGTCTGTCCCTGTCAAATCATTGACAATAGTAGTCTTGGATTTGAAACCGTTAACACAGCTGCATGGAAATTCAAAATTCCCTTCCTACTCCGTTCTGTCCCAAGTTTCTAAAAGAGCTTTGAAGATAAAAAGCACATAATGGCTTGAATTTGATTTGAAGGCAGGGGGTGGGAGGAGATGAGTATGCAAACAGCCTCAACAGTTCTTCTGGGAGGTCCCTAAAGTATCCCAAAATATTGCTTAACTTTTTATGGTGGCATATTTTATCTATCACGAAGCTCCCATCATGAAATCACAGCACTAGAAATCAACTTAGAGACCACTTGGGCCTAACAAAGTGGAAGGCAGGAGAGGAGGTTCGTGCCAGGCATCAGAGCGTGCGTAAGTTCACAGATGGGAACCTCAGGCCTTGGGAGAGTCACGTCTACCCACTCCACCCACGAGTCACGCAGAGCCAGGGCTCAAGCAGGTCTCGGTGAACAGGTCATTCCTTCCAAGAGGTGGCCAACCACCAGGGGTTCACAGTGACGCAGAAGCAGGGGCACTGGAGCCTGGCTGACCCAACCCTACCCTCCTTCCCCCCATCAGCTTACCTGTGTTTTCCCAGAACTTCTCCAACACCACTGGGGGCTGAGACAGACTGCTCCGTGGCCAGGGCTCTGGGCCCTGCCTGGCTTCCCCCTGAGCAACTTTCCTTTTATCAATATAATATTTTGTTGGAAAAAGAACGGTTGCTTATAAAAGTAAAAAAAAAAAAAAAAAAAAAAAGTTTAAAAATGTAGCTGTAGGGTGGCGCCTGTGGCCCAGTGAGTAGGGCACCAACCCCAAATACCTAGGATGGCGGGTTCAAACCTGGCCCCGGGCAAACTGCAACAAAAAATAGCTGGGCATCATGGTGGGTGCCTATAGTCCCAGCTACTTGGGAGGCTGAGGCAAGAGAATAACCTAAGCCCAAGAGCTGGAGGTTGCTGTGATCTGTGACGTCACAGCACTCTACCGAGGGTGATAAAGTGAGACTCTGTCTCAAAAAAAAAAAAAAAAAGGAATAAAAATGTAGCTGTCCCTTCTACATTCATTTTTTCCTGCCCTTAAATTTGTTGCAGCAAAAATGCAAGATCCCCTGACATCAGAAATGCAGAGAAGAGAATAAGAAAAGGTGACTCTGTATTTGGGGTGAGGGATTCGATTGTGCTGTGAAGATGTGAATGTGTGTGAGGGTGTGCGAGTGGACACGGGATGTGCACACACACATGTCCACTCACAGAAAGTCAGGGCAACAAGTCTTTCACAGGATATCCTGACTCACCCCTAAGAAGTGTCTACAGCTAGCAATCATGGCCTGTTTATGCTCCCCAGATGTGAAGATACACAAATAATAAATCCAAGTAAGTTGTTTGCCTGCAGGGTTTCTGGCCTGCTCGGCTATTCCCAAGTGGGGGCGGGGACCTACTGAGCTGTGGGTCCAGGCCTGTGAGCAAAGCCCTCTGAGTGCTCAAAGACGGAATGGTAAGAAACATCCTAAGTGCCCAGTCATCTGGTGGCTAACAAATGAGATCCTAGACAGAGCTCTGGGTTGGGTACAGAGCTGCTCTCAGATTAGATGTTGGTTTCCAGACTTCAGCAGCCTACCCATGAAGTTTCCAGGAGCCCCACCTCCATGTTCACCGGCTGCAGCTATCGCTGTTGGCAGTGAGCTCCTGAGACCAAAGGCTGACAGGGCACAGCCTGCTTCACTGTTCTACAGTGCCACAGGAAGCCAACCAAACCCATGCGTGGTATGCAAGGCCCTACACGATCTGGGCTCACCTGGCAGGAACTCACTGCATTCATTCCTAACTTTATTCCTGAATTTGTGGAGGCATGAATACCTGATCAACCCATCAGCCTCGAGGTCTGTCTCTCCTCTGTGCCACCAAGGGCTTTGCCAGCACCTGGCAGAAAAGTGTGAGATCAGAGCTTATGGAGTGAATCCTGAAACTCTGTAGACAAAATATGAACTGATGAAATAAGCCATAGCCCACTGAACAATATAAAATACTAAAATCATAGATGTAAGAAAGTATTACTATTAATAAGAATGCCACTGTCATGTGTCCCTGTGGACAACTTTTGTGTCTTTATAACGTGCTCTTATGGAAATAAAGAATTTAACTTTAAGATCAATTGACTGATTTTAGAAAGTAATGATAATTGTTTTCTTGCTGAAGAAAATATTGAAAACATAAAAGAGTTAACCACATATAGTGCAAGAAACCAAATATAAACTGAAGTCCCTCAAAGATATGTTTTTCTAGTCCGTTTTCTGTATGTGGACAAATATGTGAATATAAAAACTAAGGTAAGTAAAACCAAATTGCATATTGTTTTATATTCTGCTGTTGAGGGTTAATATTTTACTGTGAACACTTTGCTGTGTTTTAATGCCTGCTGTTGGGTTCTGGCATCCCCACTCTCAGCTCTACAACTTTTGATCATTCATTTCACTGTGTTGAGTGAACAAATGTTTTCACTTAGCGTTCTCTAAAATGACCACAATCTTACTGGGGCAGTAAGATGAGCATTTCTCATCTCTAATGCTGCTAGCTTTCACCAATAGCAATTTTCTCCTCTTGGCAGACATATTGTTAAGGTTTATTTCCCATCTTCCTTTGCAGCTTGATGAGGGCACATGACTATGTTCCAGCCAATGGAAAGTAGGAGGAAGTGATGCAGGCCACCTGTGTGCCTGGCTCATAATTTCTCCCACAAATATCTCTCCAATCTCCTCTTCTTATCTTCCAGTCTCACATGCTATTAGGATGAACCACAAGATGGAAGAGCCACAGGATAGCCAGAGATTGGAAAAGGACCCAAATGGCCTATGGCATGAACAAGAAATCAACCTTCACTGAATAAAGGAATCTAAACATATTTGTGTCTGCAGTTTAGCTTAATCAGACAGCTATGTACTTCATAAGGCATGCTGTGCCACCATTTAAATAAAATATGTGAAATCAATTACCCATAAAAAGCACTTCAAATATGAGGCTTTAAACATTAAAGAATAATAAAGGAATAAACAATCCATTTGCTGAATCGGATAATACATGCTGTCAGGTTTGTGGGAACAGAGAAATCTCTGTGGACTAGGGTAAGCAGTAGAAGAAGTGTTGAGCAGAATTTGCTGGAATGTGTGTAGCTTTGGGTCTGGAACAGGAACTAGAGATGGTTCCTTCAACTGATGTGTGTTTGTCAACCACCCATGGACAGGAAGAGCAATGAGGCACACTATGTGTAATCATTGGTAAAGCACCTGAGTGGGGGCCACACTCTGCTACCAGGGCCTGACCCCCAGCAGCTGATCTTGCCTCATAAGAACCTCCTCACTCCAACGTGCCCGTCTACCTGACTAGCGGCTCCCAGTTAGCAAATACATCTCCAAACAGGAGAGTATTTCCACCTCCATCAAACAGTCTCCTCTGTCTCTCACCTGGGCTGCACCATTGCACACCTTTCCACACACATTCACACCAATCCATTCTCCCACAGCAGCTGAGGGGCCCTGGGAAATGTGTTGCTGAGCATGTAACACACCCTACACATAATCACTGTGATGGGTGATTTTATGTGTCAACTTGGCTGGGCCGTGATGACCAGATATGCGATCAAATGTTATTCTGGATGTTACTGTGAGAGTGTTTTTGGAGAGGATAACCTTTAAATTGGCGGACTACCCTCCCCTATGTGGGTGGGCCTTAACCAATTAGTTGAAGGCCTTATTAGAACAAAAAGACTGACCTCCCTGAGCAAGAGTGGATCCTTCAACAGATGACCTTTGGACACAGGCTCTTCCCTGGGTTGTCAGCCCACTAGCCCTGCTTGCAGATTTTGGACTTGCAGATCCAGTTCCTTACACTAAATCTCTTTCTGCAGAGATGTTCCTATATCACTGGGAAAGCGTGACTAGCACACACACACACACACACACACACACAGACACACGTGTGTGTGTGTGTGTGTGTGTGTGTGTATACTGAACCTCTGGCGGCTTCCTGTGACACTAGGACAGAGTCCAAACTCCTTCCATGGCTTTTGAGCCCTTCCTGACCTCTCCCTTTCTTCTACTTGCACACTCAACTCTTATGTCTCTCCTTGTCACCACCACACATACCGCACTCCATTAAGCTCAGCTCCTCTCAGCTCCTCACAAACAGGCCACCAATGAGCCACATGCTCCAAGCTTCAGGGACTCTGCACATGCTGTTCCCACTACCCAGGAATCCTTCCTGCCTGACCCCTCAATAAACCTTCTTTTGCCAGCAGCTTAAAACTTATTCCCTAAGAGCCTTGGTTCCCTTTTGCTCCCCTTCCCCAGCCCCTCATTGCACTTACCACGGAGTTGCTAAACAACTATTTATAATACTGCTTATTTCCTCTCTGTCTTCCCCAAAAGCCAATGTCTCCATCAAGGAGTGGACAGAGCCTGCTTTGCTTACATGGAGTCCCCAGGGCCTGTGACAGGGACACATAGTAGGCCTGCTTACAATATGAAAGACTGAACAGATGAATGTCTTTTCTGATCAAACATGTATTTCCAGCTGGGTGCAACAATGGTTGTCCTTTGCCATCTCTAAACACGTATTGTTTAGCTGGATGACAAATGCCCACACTCAAAATTTTCTCCATCCTTGTACAACTATGATTGTAAAATGACTCCAGCACTTTCCTGTGGCAGCAACCCCACCCGCGACCTCTCACCCAGATAGCCCAGCCGTCTCCCTGTTTCCCTTCCCCACCCCCACCATCCAGCTGAACTACCTGGCCTCCTCCCAGCTTCCCTCTTTCCTTTCTTTTTTTTGGGGGCTTCACATACAATTGGAGATATTTTTATCAACCTGATTAATATAACATTCATGATATTTTCTCATTTACTATGAAAAAAACAATTTTGTTCCGTATTTAGAAGTTTTCTCCTGACCCTTCAAATATGCACCACAAGTGTGATCTCACCCTTTATCCTCTTTCCTTTCTAATGGGCGAGACCCAGACCAGTCATTAATTCTCTATGCCACCTGGGTGACTTAACCTCTGCAACCCGCACTGGTTCCTCCTCTGTAAAGGGAAAGAGGCTGGATC
>CAUYRH010093672.1:0-21877 GCA_963574655.1 Perodicticus potto
CCACGCGTGTGTCTAGGAGGAAGGGGAAGATTCACGCAGACCCGTCACCCTGCCCCGTGTGTCTATAGGAGGAGAGGGAAGATTCACGCAGACTCGTCACCCTGCCCACGCGTGTGTCTAGGAGGAAGGGGAAGATTCACGCAGACCCGTCACCCTGCCCCGTGTGTCTAGGAGGAGAGGGAAGATTCACGCAGACCCGTCACCCTGCCCACGTGTCTAGGAGGAGAGGGAAGATTCACGCAGACCCGTCACCCTGCCCCGTGTGTCTAGGAGGAGAGGGAAGATTCACGCAGACCCGTCACCCTGCCCCGTGTGTCTATAGGAGGAGAGGGAAGATTCACGCAGACCTGTCACCCTGCCCCGTGTGTCTGCAGAAATAGGAGCAGGCAGGGCAGGAAGGGTTAGCAGAGCTTGGCAGTCGGCGGATCCCAGCCCAGGGCCACCGTGAACGCACAGCCACTGAGTGCCTGCCCTAGTTTGAGGCTCCCTAAAACCAAACACCGTAGACAAGCACGTGGGGGCAGGTAGCTGATTTGGGAGGTGAGCCCAGGGAATGGGAGTGAGGAAGCAGAGGAAAGATAGAAAAGGGGGCATGCTCTTCAGCTGTGTGCCCCTGTGGACGAGAGGTTCAACCTGCAGGGAAGCGGCATAGAACGACCTCAGAACTGCCCCTGTGAAGGACTGGAGCTTGGGGAGTTTCTCCCCCAGGCCTCCCCCTGTCGACAGAGGGTCCATCGCTGACTGTGCGAACCCTGCCACGCGTCCATGCCCCGGGTGGCTGGTGAGACTCCCACAGCTCAAAGCGATCTCCGAGTCGGAACAGCAGAGACCCTGTGATATCTGCCTGAGGTGAGACCCTGGCAATGCACCCAGCATTGCACATCACTGTGCTGATGTCAGTGGGTCCGGGGACATGGCATAGGAGACGTGGCTCAAGGGATGTGGAATACGGGATGTGGCTCAAGGGATGTGGCACAAGGACGTGGTTCAGGGCACAGGCCCAGTCCACAGTATACCTGAGCCTGGCAGCGTGTTATGGGCTAAATGAGGACAGAGGTCATAGACAAAACATGGCCTCACTAGCTTCTAGGAAGGTTTGGGAGAGATAGTGACCCTCAGGACCCCAGCTCAGCAGCCCACGTTATAATTGAGCAACAAGAAAAGAAGATGCTGTTATTTAAAACAAAAATTGAGTGCAGTGGCTACGGCGCTATCAGGAAGAGGCCAAGTGTTCTCAGGGGTAAGGCAGCTTTTTTGTTTAGAAAAACACTTCAGAGGATCTCTGTGTGTGTGAAAATACAGACCCCAGGGCACATTAGGAAGGAGGCAGAGAGAGAGCTAAGCCCCGTTGTCACTGGACTTTTTGTCTGGCTTGTTTGAAGGGGCTGAGCCCTCGAGGAGATAAAGGATGGCCCTGGTCACCTGGCAAGGGGGACAGCCAGAAAGGTCCTGCAGAGGAGCTGGTCAGGGACCACAGGACGGGGTGGTCAAAAGGCCCATTGCAAGTCAGTGCCCGCTCTGTGATACGCTGCATTAACCACCCAGTGTCCGCAGCGGACCCTTGAGCAGAGCCATCTCAGCCTCTTGTGAGTTGTGTTTTGAGGAGCAAAGAGGGAACAGTTTGGGTGGTCTCAGGTAGAGAGAAGAGAATGGCCATGAGAGGGACGGAGTGGAGGAAGGGAACTCAGCAGGAATGAGTATCCAGGGATCGTAGGGACCTTTCAGAGAGCTTGGGAAGACCTCAGATATCTCACAGCACGGGGAACAGGAGGTCCCACCTGCTTGGTTTTAGTTGGAAAAAGACATAGGGCCCCCCAAACCTCCACCCCAATAACCCTGAAGAACACGGGACTCTGGGTTACGTTTTGAATCCTTTTGTCACCGAGTTACCACTACCCAGCTGAGCCAGGCCCCATGCCAGACAGAGGGGGGTCCAGGATGATCTAGTGGGTCCCTGGCCCTCAGGTTACACCACTGTCCTAGGATGTCCCAGTGGTCAGCAACCAGACCGGCCAAGCAATGCCCCACAGGGCCAGGAAGGAGGCTCAATGAACTCTGACTAAGGAGATTGCAGGACACTCCCTGGAGAAGGGGCACTAAAACATAGGCTCAAATGATAAAAACTATATGTTGGCAGGGCATGGTGACTCAGCACTCTGAGAGGTAATCCCAGAACTCTGGGAGGCTCAGGTGGATGTATTGCTTGAGCTCAATAGTTTGAGACCGGCCTGAGCAAGAACAAGACCCCATCTCTACTAAAAATAGAAAAACTAACCACGTGTGGTGGTGGGCACCTGTAGTCTCAGCTACTGGGGAGGCTGAGGCAGGAGGATCACTTGAGCCCAAGGGTTTGAGGGTGCTGTGAGCTATGATGCCACTCTATCCAGGGAGGCAGAGTGAGAGTCTGTCTCAAAAAACAAAACAAAACAAAACAAAGGAGATTCAGGTGGGAATCCAGGCAAGTGCCATCTGGACAGTCCTCCCTCAGCTGCTAGGGACACACAGGTATCACCTTCTGCATCAGTCCAGGGCCTGCATGGAAGTTGAGGCTCACTGGGAGAGTCACCGAGGAGAGTTTAATGAAGGGCTGGCTCCCGTGGGTGGCAGGGCTGGAGGTGTGAGACCAAGTGTCCAAGGCCAGAGTCTGTGCAGTCACCACTGCCTGTGCCGAGGGGCAGGGCAGGGATGGGACCCCGGAAGAAGCTGGCATTTCCATGGAGGAGCACAGTTCCTGTCACACTGAGCCCGGCAGGGAGGGAGCAGGGTAAGTGGACAGCCCCATCCCTCTCCTCCGCCTTTTGACCAAACCCAGGGTAAGCAGAGGTGATGAGAGCCTGGTCCGTGCAGCCCCCAGTTGGCAGTGAGTGTGAGGGTGGAGGAGCTCACAGGGAGCTCCAGTTCACCTGCTAAGAGGCCGCCCTGTCCTCTCCACGTGGTCCAGCATGAGCTGGCCTGGTGGGCTGACACTCCGTCCTGTCATCGGAGGAGTGATCGCGGAGCTGTAGACTCAGGAAAGAACATGTGGGCTGCCTCATGCTGCCATGCCCGCTGCCTGACTCCTGCGGGAATGTGAATCACTCCAGAGGAATCTGGAGACTGTACTCTCAGAGGAAAAATTGAATCTATGAAGAGAAAATAAGTCTGTCATGTTGAAAGCCAATAGCCATGTTTTACATCAACAGTCTGTGATACGAGCCAGCGTGACCACTGTGCGGCTGGGAGGCATCACACAAAGGTCCACTCATGTCAGCAACCTGAGGTGCAGGGGCGCATCGCACCCAGACCAAGCACAGGGCTTTCCCTAGGTCAGGGCAATTTGTGGGCAAGTGACCACAATTTCTTCTCAAGGCGAAGAAATCCCAGTGGAGGAAGAGGGCAGGGGAGGGAAGAAGCCAGTAAGAGGGTCATTAGGCCCCGCCTGGCCCCATGGGGATCTCTGGAACATAAAGACTCAGTTTGTCCTGCCTTGAGGCAGGGGAGCTGGGCCTCCACCCTGCAGAGAGGAGGGTGAGTAAACCGCCAGGCCCTGGGGCTCCTTTGTGCCTGCAGTTCACAGGCCTCCAGTAGCCCAAGGGACCCCCTCAGAACCTGGAGGTGCCATTTGCAGCCAAGCTCAGGGCGGCCGCAGGATGGGTGCACAGAGCTGAGAAGGACAATTGCGGCGGGCCCGGGTGAGGCCTTCACAGTCTGCTGGAGCTCTGCAGCAGGGCGGCCCTGCAGTTGCGTCAGCACTGTTGTGTCTGTGCCACGCCAGGAAGGCGTCCGGGGTCCCACTGCCAGACTTCGTCACCTATGAGGTGTGGGACTCAGGCACGGACTTAACCACTCTGGACCTCCGTTTCCCCCTCTGTCAAAACAAGACGCACAGTCCCTGTGTTATCTGCCTCCAGGGGAACGTATCCCAAGGGGGGTGGAAACACATGTGACTTTGTCACACGGCACTGCCACATATCATGTTCATCAGGTTTCTCCGGCCTGCAAGAGACTCCACTGCAGCGTGGAGTTTGTCCTGGAAAGTCGCCTCACCCCACCACCACCACCCCCACCACGCCCACCGTCACTCAGAAGAGGTTACCAGAAATGCTTTGTTACGACACAGTCTCACTGGAGAAGTCGCCCCCAAACACACACAGGAATCGCTCAAATAGTTGCTGGATTACAAAAGAATGACTTGCAGAGTAGTATTACTGCACCCAAACTTGCTTCCTGAATTTCCAAAAACTGATGATGTCCACAAAGGTCAGAATGTGTGGGAATTCTGCCAAAACCAGGATAAAGTTTACTCTGCACTTTGAATTACTAGGTATCTACCCAGAACAAAAATCACTTCGCCACAAGGACGTTTGCACCAGAATGATTATCGAAGCTCAATTCACAATCTCTAAGAAGTGGAATCAACCTAAGTGCCCATCAAGACAGGAATGGAGGGTGGCGCCTGTGGCTCGGTGAGTAGGATGCCGGCCTCATATACCAGAAGTGGTGGGTTCAAACCCAGCCCTGGCCAAAAACTGCAAAAAAAAAAAAAAAGACAGGGATGGATTAACAGACTATCGCATATGTACACCATAGAATACTATTCAGCCATAAGAAAAGATGGAGACTTTACATCTTTTGTGTTTACCTGGATGGAGTTGAAGAATATTTTCCTCAGTAAAGTAGCACAAGAATGGGGAAAATGGGAGGAAGGGTGGAGGGAGGGTAATTGGTGGGACCACACCTACGGTGCATCTTACAAGGGTACAGGTGAAATTTACTAAATGTAGAATATAAATGTCTTAACACAGTAAGTAAGAAAATGCTGTGAAGTCTATGTTAACCAGTCAATGACAATATTTCAAATTGTATATAAAAGCAGCACATTGTACCCCATGATTACAGCATTAATGACCACAGCTATGATTTAATAAAAATAAAAAAAAGAATGGGAAAAACAAGAATCCAATGTACTCAACACTAATATGAAACCAATATATAAATAACTACATGCCCATAGGAAAGAAAAACACAAGTGTAGTCTGGTGGGGGGAGAGGAAGGAAGGAAGGCAACTGGGGGGGTCTTACCTAATGTGCACAATGTGGGGGTGTTCAGCACACACACCCCCAGTGAACGGCTCAACTATAACTTGAACTTTACCTTAGAAACAAAAACTATGTAACCTAAACATTTGCACTGCACCCTCATATCAATCTGAAATTTTTAAAAAAGGGGTTTACTAAGAAAATCGATAGTTTAGCAGAGACAGCAGGATGGCAGTCAGCCCTCTGGACCCCAGTCTCGCAGTCCCCTGGTGCTGACTTCATTGTGCAGGCTGATGACCTTAACGAGCACAGCTGAGTGACCGCTGAGGTCCAGGCTGCCTCTAAGAAAGGCAGGTGCATAAAAACAGCTCTGACCAAAGCCGGTTGCTCACAAGTACGGACACTGAAGGAGACTCACAGGGTCAGCTGCAGAAACCAAGGTCCTGAGGTTCTGGCTGCCGACAGCCCGCTAATGACTGGTCCCAAGGGCAGACAGCCACTGTTTCACTGATGGGGCCGAGTAAATCCCAGGATTTGGTACAAGCTGGGGAGGATAGGGCAGCGGGGCAGGAGGCCCCTCCAGATACTACCTTCAGTATGTTGGCAAAGAAACAAAAAGGGAACGCATGTGTGTCCCATTTAGCTGTTCAGATTGGAGCCGTGGCTGTATTAAACTGCAGTTTCCCTGTAGCCAGTCCTGGGATATTGCTTACTACTTAAAATGAATTGTTACCGAAATGGTCAGAGAAAACCATAGATTAAGCGTATTGACTATGTTTCTTCTTTAAGTAATAGTTAGGGGCAATAACAATGATGGAGCAGGCAAGTAGATATCTTCCCACTCGTTATTAATAACAGCCCCTCAGCCGACTGACGAATGGCCATCTCCATGATGGAGGGCCGGCTGTGCTCACGCCAAGCGTGGGGCGGAATCTGTTACCGGGAGGGCCTGCAAAATATTTGACTTGAGACATTCCTGGCTGCTGATGGATGAGAAGGACCTGGAAGAAATACAGTGTAAACACCGGAGCCATAAAGAGAGAAGAAGCGTGTGATGTTCTATGCCTCTCCTCTCACTCATGGGAGAGCCAGAGCAAGGGCGGGCACGGAAGAACCGCGGACGGCGTCCTTCCACCTCCCTGCTGGGTCCTGTCTCATACAGTCAGAAAAGCCACAGAGATGACGGCAGAGCCACACAGACACAGGAACATACAGGGCTCCAGGCACCTGTCAGTGGCAGGGAAGGAATTTCTATACAGTCACTCAGGATCTAAGCTGATGGAGACGCCACCATCTCACCATCTCACAACTGCTTCATCCTGAATAACTGGCCTCTCCGGCACAAGAGGTAAATAAGGTAGCACAAGGTTTTGTTTTGTTTTTACTGGATCAGTCTAGAATAAAACACATCACTTTGCTCACATTTCACTGGTCAGAATTACTCATATGGCCAGGGAAATGGCAAAGAAGTGGGAAATGATGTGCCCCAGGGGAAAAAAAAGTGGTCTGCACATTTTGTCCCCTTACTCACCTCCTTATCAGTCTTCAGCTGCTCAACCCTGGGCTGCTCTCCGCCACCACGACCACACCCCGCCATGCCCAAGTGCAATGGTCACTCCACGTGCCCATCTCGTTCCTCTCACTCACCGGCGCCCCCTAGTGCTGGTGTTTTCTCTCTGCTTCTCAGTGGACCCTCGCACACATCCGCCCCCAGCTCTAAACGCCAGCTACATGCTAACACATTGTGAACACAGACTCCAGCACAGGTGTCTGTAAGAGACTCCCACATCTTCCCCGTCACCTGCTTGGTCGAGATCACACAGTCCATTGCATAAGGGACTTGAGTCTCCAGCACGAGTCAGTGGCACCTCCTTGTCCAAATCAGAAATCCAGGGGTCACGCGTACTTGATGGCTCCCTTTTGTTCAGCCCCAAAGATAAACCGTCCAGACATCCCGTCAATTCATCCTCCAGAATATATCAACAAAGATCTTGTTATTTCCATTTTTATTTATTTGTATTTCAGGTTAATGTGAGGGTACAAATGATTAGGTTACGTTGTTCGCGTTTGTTAGGTAAAGTTCAAGTTGTAGTTGAGCCCTTCACCCAGGGGGCTGAACACACCCACATTGGTGCATGTTAGGTGAGAGCCCACCAATCTCCTCCCCACCCTTTCCCTCCTCTTTCCTCCCCCCACATAAATTTAATTGTGTTTTACTTTCCTGTGGGCGTCCAGTTGTTCATCTACTGCTTTCCTATTAGTATTGAGTGCACTGGATACTTGCTTTTCCCTTCTTGAGATACTTTACTAGGGAGAATGTTCTCCAGCTCCATTCAGGTTGCAAAAGACGCAAAGTCTCCATCTTTTTTATGGTTGAATAGTATTCCATGGTGTACATATGCCACAATTCATGAATCCATTTGTGGGTGGGTGGACACTTGGGTTGATTCCACATCTTGGCTATTGTGAATTCAGCTGCGATGAACACTCTAGTGCACATGTCCTGGTGGTAGGATGATTTCTGTTCTTCTGGGGGGATGTCTAGTGATGGGATTGCAGGATCAAATGAGAGGTCCACTTTAGCTCTGGATAATCCTCAACATAGACCTTGAATCAACAGATCTTATGCTGTCTCTATGGTCTTTCTTCATGCCAATCCCTGGGCCCGGATGTCACTGATGGCTTTGTACAAGCTCCTTTGTCAAATCCTTGTCCCCGAAGCACCAGGGTTTCTCTCTAAAATGTGAACTGAACCAGGCCACTCTTTGCTTCATCCAATCCCTGCTGGGGCTTCGCACTACTCAAGAATCAAGTCTGAGTTCCTCAGCCCAGTCGGCATGGCCGTGGAACCTGGGTTCCCCTCACCCTTCATGCTCTGGCCACCGGAACTCCTGACCCTGCTATGCACACACGGGGCCTTGTCACCCTCACTGCTGTGTCTTTGGGTATAGCCGGGTCCTTCCCATCTTTCTCTCCATGAGCTGAAATGTCACCTCACGGATAAGCTGGAGCACAAAGTTAGTCAGGAGAATTCAGGTGTCTCCCACACAGTCTGCAAAGCATACTGCATCCTCCACCTGCCCAGATAGGCTCTGGCCATGGGGTGGACTCACAACCACCCTCCTGCACCCCAGGGCAGTGTGGTGAGCCAGCACCCCTACGTGGCTCGTCTGAAATGAAGAGGGGGTCCTGCCTGCCCTCCTGTGACCCATCTGCCAGACACATAGCGTTCCTGTGTTCCTCCTGGGACTTGCCCATCCTGTGTGTGGCCCTGAACACCTGTCACCCATTCTAAGAATTGTTTCTGTCTCAGGACCTTGAGGTCACTGGCTGGGAAAGTCTGGATTTGGGGATTGAAGTCAGAAATAAATGCTACCTTTTGCACAGAAGGCTCTTCGTGGTGACCCCCAGGGAGAGCACTGTGTTGGGGTAAACGCCCTGTCCCTCAGAGAATCAGCCTGTGGTACTGAGGACACTTTTGAGGGTGCTGATCACATGCCCACTCAGAAAGATGCCCGAGGCAGTTCCTGGGAGTGTCCCAAGCTCCCCAACACAGAGGCAAGGAATCCACTGCCTGTAGCAGTTCTCAGGGGTGTCCCAGGCTCGTCCCACACACAGGCAAGGAACCCACTGCAGGTGCTGCCCACACTCTTAGGACTGGCTCCAGGGGTCAGAAGGAGGGGACCTCCCCGGATGCTCAGACCTGCCCCATGAGATGGGTCAGCACAGGCCAGACACCCACCCCAGAGGGCCTCAGGCCAGGTGGTGTTCACAGGACTCAGCTCCTCTGGGCAGCTCACCCCCACAGACACAGGAGACAAGGTCAGCAATATGCTGTTCTCCGAGGCCAGAACACACAGCCCCAATACGTTTCCCCAGGACACAGATAGGCAGAGACTGCTGAACAGATGGCCAGCCTGACCTGGAGCACAGGACCCAAGGGCAGAGCATCCAGGGGTTCAGCTCTCGGGCATGCTTGTGCCTGCCAGCACCCAGCTCCTGCCTTTCTGTCCTTGGAAAAGGCACCCAGTTTCCCTTCGGGAACCTCCCCTGCCCCATCCTCAGGGCCTGTGGTTTGGGTGCCTTGTCCCATCACCCCTCCTCCAGGGCACACACGTGTCCCAAGAAAGGTCATAACAGCAGTGTGCGTACATTCAGAAGAGGTGTTGTGCCAAGGCAGGCAGACCAGAGGCTGCCAGCAGGAAAGAGCACCCAGCTGGGATGGCTGGCAGGCGGCAGTCCTGGATGGAGCTGCCAGTGTTCACCACGTGGGGCGGCCCCACCTGCAGGGAAAGCCACAGACAAGAGGGAGGAGCCAAGAGCTGGGAAGACCCAAGTCCTGACACTGTCACTGGAGTCCCAGGAAGCAGCTGTGCCGGGCAGGACTTCGTGACAGGAGCCAACACAGTCCTTCTGTTTGCTGGGGTTCCAGACTCCCGCCAGCCGAGAGCCCTTCCCCTTATTCAGGGCAAGACCAGCCTGTGCTGTGAGCTGGGCAGGCTCGGACGATCCAGGTGTGAGGCATCAGGCCTGGGACCTGGCACCAAGAGAGATGCCCGGAGAGCCAGGGGCCATGGCCTGGATCGCTGGCTAGGGCCACAGCTGTGTGTCCAGATGGGTGTGTCCAGGGCCTGGACTCCCTGAGACCAGCCACCCATCTTGGGCCTTTAAACTGCGTGGACAGCAAATATTCCAGCTCCTGAGCTCCCTCTGGAGCACCGTGGGCTCAACTCACCCTGTGCCCTACAGCACCGTCCCCCTCATCCCCTCAGCCCCACACACATTTTTCCCTCTACCTTCTACCCCCACTGGGATCCCATCCTGAAATACCCTCCACTCCTCTTCCATTGTGCATGGGGTTCCCCATCCTTCTAGGCCTGGATGGTGTGTCGCCTCCTCCAGGAAGCCTCCCCTGACTAGCACCACCCACAGGAACCCCCAAGACTAGAGTCACTGGGTCACCAGGATGATCATCTGAAAACGCACAGTACACGTTGGATTAGAGTCTGTCCTAAGCTGCTTTAGGCTGGTGGCCTCTCTCCAGAGCAGGTGACTCCACCAGAAGCCAGCAGCAGAGACAGGATTTAGAGTTCATGAGAGGATCAGTACTGATGTTGTAAGAAGGCTCAGAACCTCTCCTGAGACCTTAAATATGAAGAATTTAAGTAGAGAGCAGAGAGAGCTCGGGCTAGAGAACAGAGCCAAGTTTGAATCTCAGCTCTACCATTGCTGCTTGTGTGATGTGGGCCAGTTTCCCATCTATGGAATGAGGCTAATAGTGACTTCGTCACAAGCTCCGTGAGCAGCTCAGCTTGAACACGGTGGATGCAGCATAAATCCTCCTCGTTTCCCTGCTGGGAGAGAGTTTGCAGCGTGGATAGAGGGACGAAGCACCTGGCCATGGAGGAACATGCTCCGTGTGCCTGGCACCGTGCTAAGTATCTCACATCGTAATTCCCTTTAGTCCTCATTGCATCCTTACAAAGCAGCAAATTTCTTATTACCTCCCTGGTACAGATGAGTAGCCTGAGGCTTAGGCTATATCCAAATTCAAATTCCTGATGGTGGCAGAACTGGCTCCCCCCACCCTGAGCCAACACCCTGCCCACCCTGTGTTTGGAGACCAAGCAAAATCACAGGGTCACTCCCACTGCTGTGGTGTGGCAGCTGAGAGCCCAGACTCTGAGTCAAACCGTTCAGTCCACATCTCTGCTCTGACGCTTACTGACCGAACCACTGATCTCTCCGCATTTCAGATGTTTCATTTTCCATTTATAAACTAGAGATAATAACACTACATGTTGTTAAATTTGAGACGCTATCAATTGCAAGACGTAATACTATTCTGCATGCCACTAATAAAGAAAAAATACACGATGTGGGGTATCCAAGGCTTTATCCTGGACAGGGAGGCCAACCCCTCCATGCATGACTAATAAACAAATAAGACATGAGCCTTCCACGGAGAGAGAGTAACAAGGAAACAAGGGCACCAGATGAATGGAGGAAAAGTTTTCCTCTGAGTGTTTAAACCACAGACTGGTACTTGGTCAGGTTTGAAGTCTGAATTCACGTTACCCAGAGTAAGCCAGAAGAGCCAAAGCACAGACCGTCATTTAAAGAGACCTCAGGTTGGTAGTGGCCCCTATGCCACAGAAGAAACAAACACAAACTGGGATTAGGCTTCAATTCAAGCCCACGGCGAGGCTAAGACACTAAGGACTACACCGCATGGCCCAATAATTTCAGAAACATTCAAAGGCAGGGAATGAGTTGTGTGGTCATTGAGATACGGTGGCATCCAGTCGGATGAAGCCCCAGAACAAATGATCCCCGGGTCTCAGCAGGGTCACACAACACTCTTGTTCTCAGCTCTTGTTCAGGTAAAGCCCAAGAGCTCCTGAGTGGCAGGTGAGTCGGGGAGGCAGGCTCTGGTCCCTGTGGTTTGTCATCTCTGCTCGTGGCTTCCGGGGTCTCTGAGGCGGGAACAAGATGTAGGAGGGTCCAGGAGATTTTTCACAGGCCAAGCATGGACGTGACACCTGTTACTTTCGCCCACAACCTACTGGGTGGGACTCAGTAATCTTGTCACGCTCAACTGTTGGGGACCTGGGAAATGTGAGCTCGCCCTGTGCCTGGGAGGAAGCAGAAAGAGGCTTGGTGGGCAGCCAGCCAGCGCCTGCCCTTCCATCCCACGGGACTCCTGAGTCCTCTCAGAAAACAGTGCTTATGTTAGCAGCTGTGGTGCCTAACACCACGTAGGGACCCGTCGACGACTGCTCTCGCTGTGATGAATGTTATAATAACGCCTTTGATTTGTCAAAGCAATGCATTTCTGAAGACGGTCCTTACTCAACAAAAGAAGTCCCCTGGCCTTTCCTAGTGACTTCTGAGAGTGGGTTTTTCAAATAGGGATTTGATTTTCAAAAAACAAGCAATCTGTTTGAGGAGGGCACATATGGAAGAGGCTAATGTTTGCATTCACAAGAATCACATCCTTCGAAGCAAGTCATCCTCCAAGGCTTTTCCACAGGAAACAGGAAAGCCTGAAGCTTGTAAGCGTGAGTTCTAGAATTAGAGTCACTCTGCAGCCCCATTCTGCACTCTGCTGGCTCTGCGACCCTGTGCTAACCCCTGGGCCTCTCAGGAAACTTTGGTTTCTGCAGCCATGAAGAGGTAAGGGAACATCTCCCTCCAATGTCGTGAGAAGAGACTCAGACAATGAGGGAAAGTGCATAGCCCAGAGCAGGTGCAACTGGGCAAGGGAGCAATTGTTCTCTTGTAATTGTTATTAATGAACTGGACTCCACCCTTTAAACCTCTATTAGCAACCACAGGCTGGAGCCCCATGAAATCCTGTGTCCTCCCCGGAGCATCTCGAGATTTCAGGCTCTGCCTTCTACACAGAGTGACCACCTAGGCCAGTGCCGTGTGTGTGCAAAACTGTCACTCGGACAGGCTCATCAAATGGTGGTCTGAACACTTAACTTCCCATTTTTAACACTTTTAATAGTTTTATCCTGAGAAATAACTCAGAGAATGAGAGAAGCCCTCACGTCAAACCTCACATCACTCCTGGTTCCTGAGCGACAGTGGTCCCTGCCCAGCCGAGGCCCCCAGAGATGAGCCAGCACCCCAGATTTATAACCAAATGTAAAATGCAGCTCTTTGCTCCCTGTAGTGCGAACCCCACCACTATTAAGTTAGACAGTCACACCTTTCCAATAATATCAAGAACAGCTTCTGAATTCTGAAAATTCCATGTCAGTTTATGAGTCCTTCAAACATTCTGCCCACAGCTCCCGGGTCAGGAGCCAGGAGTGCTGCCCTGAGGGACCCACCCAGTGAGGGGAGAAGAGCTGACAGGCGGCAGCCGGCTGGGCGGCAGCTCTGGGGTGTGCACGGCCAAGGAGTCCTCCCAGGGTTCTGTTCTTCCTTCATCCCACCAGAACTTCTGAAGGGGAACAGAACAATGTCAGGAGCTCAAAAAGTGACCAGCACACTAGTGCTGCTTCATTCCTTGCCAGCCTGCTCTCTCCGCACAAAACCACTGGCTCTGGAGCTCACGACATCTACTTACTCAAAAGTTTCCCCAGAGAACCGCCCTCCACGCTCGGTGCCAAGTTTGTGATGGAGCTGACTCCACTCCTGGCTTCAGACCTAAAGCCATCGTCACCTCTGCCCCACCTTGATGGATGGTTCAGGGATGGACACAGAGGGTCAGTGTTAATCCTGGGGCTTCCCTGGAGCAGCCAGAAAAGAGAGGACTTGGTCTGTCTTGCTGGATGGGGGCGCTGATCTGCGGCAGCCAAGTCTCCTCCCCACCCATGGAGAGTGGATCCCACACAGAGGGAGTGGGATCCGAGGGTGAGAGTTGGGGGGACCTGGTCCAGATGACAGCGGAGCCGGCCACCCAGGTGAGGAGCCTGGGAGTAGACAACACCCCTCAGGGGCTCAGCTGAGTCTCCGCCCCGTGGCAGGGAGGATTCCTGCTCCCCTGGCTGTGCAGATTCTCACACCATCAGCTACTCCTGCCCTGAGTCCCCAGCTATCCAAACCCTTCCAAACCCAGGTCTGCAGTGCGTGTTGTGAGGTTGGTATTGTGCAATATTTGGGGGGCACAAAGCTCCCATTCACCCATCCACATTAAGAAAGCTCAGTTCACTTACAATACCTGGGTGAGGGACCAGCTTCTCTCCCTCTCTGTCTCCTCTCTCTCACTCCCACTCACCCTCACTACCAATCTTCTCTCTCCTGGCTGCTCCAAGGAGGTCCCAGGGTTAGCACCGAGCAGCTCTGCACCCATCCCTGAACCATCATCATAGGGGGCCAGAGGTGACAATGGCCTTAACCTAGGTCTGAAGCCACAAGTAGAGTCAGAGCACGGCAGTGACGGCACAGCCATGGCTACGCCCAGTAGTCATGGACGCCTTCCTGGAGGAGATCCTGGCCAGAGCAGGCGACTACATTTAAGGATACACGGGTGTCCGGGGAGGAGGTGGCAGGAAGCATAGGGCAGAGGCACAAAGGTGAGCGCAGTCCCACAGAGGGCCCCTCTCCTGGCTCCTGCAGGCCCCACTGCTGGGCTCTCCCCCTGTTTCCTGCAGTCAGCCGGGTCTCCCAGATACCTTCTTCAAGCTATTTGAGGTTAGCAGTTTATCTATCTGAGAGACAGGAAAGGTGACCACACGCACAGCAGATGTCCAAGCTCCGGCCTCCCCGTACTTTGTAGACACCAGGGCTGAGAGTTGGCGCTTCAGGCCTCAGGAGGGATCCCGCCTTCCTTACCTGCTCTACAACTCTCTCCCTTGTTTTTTCTTAGTCAATAAATATTTATTGACTGTCCCTATAATGCACAACAAACCACTGGGAATTTGAAGTTAAAAGAAAATTTTTAGTTAACGCGTGACCTAAAACTTGAAGTTAAAAGAAAATTAGGTAGACCTCGGGTTAATGCTCAAGTAACCAGGAGAACACATATAAACAATGCTGAGAATGGTGCCACCCGAGGACTTAGGTTTACTAACTGTACCTGCTGTCACACCATGCTTGAAATATACTTGATACGCAGTAAATAATTATATATCATGCTATAAGGTTTTAGACTTATTCTTCTCTCACTGGGCTATCATCTTAAAGCTTCCATAGCTGTGGCGTATTTGGAATACAGTCCAGACTTTATCCCGAATGCCTGCATTCACTGCGTTCTCTGCAAAAGCATCTCCATGTGCAAAACGGAGGAAGCGAGAACAAAGTCACTGTGAACTAAGTCAGAAGGAGCCGAGGGCTGGGACTTTCCCTTGCGAAGAATTGAAAATATTCATTTTGTCCTATCTCTGCACTTGCAGTGTTCAGAGGGCCACAGCAGGCAGGAGAAAGAAATCACCCTTCTGGGGGGACCTTCATTCAGTACGATTTCACCCGTCCCCTGCTATGACCCCATATCCAGGTGACATTCCGAACTCCTTTTCTAAGGAAGAAAAGATGGTTCGTCCCCTGTAGCTCAGTGGTTACAGTGCCAGCCACATACACCGAAGCTGGCAGGTTTGAGCCTGGCCTAGGCCTGCTAAACAACAATGACAACTGCAACCAAAAAATAGCTGGGTGTTGTGATGGGTGCCTGTAGTCCCAGCTACTTGGGAGGCTGAGGCAAGAGAATCAATTGCTTAAGCCCAAGAGTTGGAGGTTGCTGTGATGCCACAGCACTCTCCCGAGGGAGACATAGGGAGACTCTGTCTGAAAAAAAGAAGAAGAAGAGGAGAAAATAAATTGCTATAGTAAACAGTCCTTTATTCCTTTTGGCTTCCAAACATCTTCACCTCTTGTCCAGCATCTGGAAATTTCCCACTTATGGGCAGACACTGCTTCTTATGATAAAGCCGGACATTCCAGGCAGTCACTTCCTCTGTGTTCCTTGCTGGTGGGGTATAACGTGTGACCTAAAAGTTCCACCAAACACAGACTCCTGCCCAGATTTGGGTGGGAAGCTGGTGAAGAGAAGAAATTGTGTAGATCCCCTTCTGAGGGGATGTGATGACAGGGATGGAAATTGTGTCCTGTCCCTAAATGTAGCAGGTGCATTAATGTGAGTCTTAGTCCAGTGCCCGATGTCATCAACGGGGCTGATGACAATGGGCAGTGATGTCATCTGCAGGGACGGTGCTCTTGGGAATGGCATTAAGAGTGGTGAACAAGCAGGCAGGTGGCAGCCCCGTCTAGCAGAGTCCTCTACTCTGCCGTAGGTCAGGCGGCCTGTGGTGTGGATCTTTGAGGCGCACACGGCAATTTCCAGTGGCAGTGAGGGTTTCGTGATTTCGAGATCTGTTTCTGACTGCCACGCTCCCAGGGCTGATCTGCAGTTCTCTCATCTGTGCACGCCCAATACCCTTCAAATTTTTCCTTTCCGCTTTAAATGAGCCAGGGTTAGCTTCTGATGCTTACAAATGTTTCCTTGGAATACTAATCAGGACTCATCGTAGGATTTACTTGGTAAACTTCAACAGAGGTGTAATAACTTCCTGATTTCAAAATGTTCCAAGCAAGTTTTAGTGGCAAGCTCCCACTTTGTAGACCAAAGTGATCTTCCCACAAGGCAAACGTCTCCATTTGTTCGGCAGTGTTGGCACAGACCGAACTGCTGTTCTGATTAACGCGTGAAATGCAGTAAGAGCAGGAACAAGTGAGCCACGTGGGTAAGCAGGTCTGTCTTCCGTGGCTCACTCTACTAGAGACAGAGAGACGGGAAGAAGTTCTAGAATGAGAGGGAGGTTGTCAGGTTGGAGATTTCATTCCTAGGATTTTAGAGGCCCCTTTCTTGACCCACCCAGTCACTGAAATTGTCTTCTGTGAGTCCTTGTACCAGTGACCCAGTAGAGGATGTTGGCCATGAATTTGTATGTGTATCCCGTGGTGTTGTGCCTTATGCTGGACCCTGGGGAGGCATGCCCTCAAGGGAGCCAGAATGTCCTGGTGGGTAGCCCTGAGAAGACCTGGCTTGAGCTCAATTCACAATCGCCATGATGTGGAAGCAACCCAAGCACTCTTCAACCCATGAATGGATTAATAAACTGTGATGTATGTACACCATGGGACACTATTCAACCATAAAAAGATGGAGACTTTACACCTTTTGTATTAACCTGGATGGAGTTGGAACACATTCTTCTTAATAAAGTATCTCAAGAATAGGAAAATAATGTGGAGAAAAGGGAACACTTCCACATTGCTGGTGGGAATGCAAACTAATACGTTCCTTTTGGAAAGATGTTTGGAGAATACTTAAAGATCTAAAAATAGACCTGCCATTCAATCCTATAATTCCTGTACTAGGTATATATCCAGAAGACCAAAAACCACATTATAACAAAGATATGTGTACCAGAATGTTTATTGAGGCCCAATTCATAATTGCTAAGTCATGGAAAAAGCCTAAGTGCCCATCAACCCATGAATGGATTAATAAATTGTGGTACATGTACACCATGGAACATTATACAGCCTTAAAGAAAGATGGAGACTTTATCTCTTTCATGTTTACATGAAGGGAGCTGGAGCATATTCTTCTTAGCAAAGTATCTCAAGAATGGAAGAAAAAGTATCCAATGTACTCAGCCCTATGAAACTAATTTATAGCTTTCATATAAAGACTATAACCCAATTATAGCATAAGAATATGGGGAAAGGGGCAAGAGAGGGGAGGAGATGGGAGAGGTTGGGGTGGAGGGAGGGTAATTGGTGGGAACACACCTATCATGCATCTTAGAAGGTACAGGCGATACTTACTAAATGCAGAATATAAAGGTCTTAACACAATAACTAAGAAAATGCCATGAAGGCTATGTTAACCAGTTAGATGAAAATAGTTCAGATTGTATATGAGACCACCAGCACATTGTTCCCCATGATTGCATTAATGTACACAGCTATGATTTAATAAAAATTAAAAACTCCACATTAAAAAAATAGAAAAATAAATATCCAATGTATTCGATACTAATATGTAACCATTATATAGACAACTGCCTGCCCACCTGAAGGAAAAACACAAGCATATTCTAGTGAGGGGAGGAGAGAGGAGGGTGAGGGTGGGAAAGAGCAATTGGCAGGATCACCTAATGTGCCCAGGCGTGGACTATACAGCACCCCCACCAGGTGAAGGGCTCAACTACAACTTGAACTTTACCTTGGATGTAAAAACAATGTAGCCTAAACATTTGCACTCTCATACCAATCTAAAACTTAGTAAATCAATAAATTTTAAAATTTTAAAAATACCTGGCTTAACTTAAGCATAAAATCAAGTATTTTGAGGAGTAGACCCCTCATTTGTTAGGCAAGCCTCCTACAATATTATAATGGAAAATTAAGTTGTGATAAACAGCTTGAGGTTAACTTTCTGGAAAATGCCTGGGAATGGAATACTCTCTCTGATGATTAATGAATAAATAGAGGGAGGCAGGCTTGACATCTGGGAACAGAAAGAGCCTGCAATCCCCTTGGAAAGACGAAGCGGAGGAAGGATCTGAAGTTGGGTCAGCAACCAGGGCTGCAACCTCCAGGCCGCCACTGTATTCCCTGGAGGCTAAGTTGTTAAGACAACAATTTCCATGGCCATTTTAAGAATGGTGATTGGCTCTTTTTTAATTTGAAAATATCATGGGGGTACAAATGTTTTGGGTTACGTGTATTGATTTTGTTGTGCTTGAGCCATGGTTATAAATGTGCCCATCACTCAGTATTCATTGTACCCTTGAATACCCTTGAATAGGTGGGTTTTCATCTGTCCCCCCCACCCTCCACCCTGCTTGATTTACTCTAAGTTTTATTTCCCTCTGTGCACACCCTTGCTCATCAGTTAATTCCAGTTTAATTGCAAGTACGTGTGGTGTTTGTTTCCCATTCTTAGATATTTCACTGAGGATAGTGGTCTCCAGTTCCATCCGAATCATTGCAAGAGGACTTAATTCATCCTTCTTTGTGGCTGAGCAGTATTCCACAGTTGGTACGCCACATCTCCTTCACCCATTTGTGAATGGACTGGCACGTGGGTTGATTTCACATCTTTGCACTTGTGAATTATGCTGCAGCACTGCTCCATACTGAACCTCAGAGTCAAAGCATTCTAAAATAGACATACTCTTATTTGACAATGTGAATATTACTTTCTTTGCATTACTATTATTATTATTGCTTAATACTTCGTTGTAGCAATCATCTGGCTTCTTTTCTGAATGTATTTATCTTTGCTCGTTCTTTGCAAGGTTTTTGTTTCTAGTCCTTACCTTAAACATTGTTATTGTTGTTAAATTTTAAGCCTTTTTAATTTTGTGAAGGCAAAAAGTGGAAACCTAATAAACATGTGTATATGTAAAAATAAAAAAATAAAATGACTTTTCCTTTGGGTAAATACCTGGTAGTGGGATTGCTGGACCAAATGGCAGGTCTACTTTTAGTTCATTGAGGAATCCCCACCCTGTTTTCCACAAGGGTTGTCCTTATTTGCAGGCCAATAGTGTAGAAGTGTTTCCGTCTCTCTGCATCCAAGCCAGCATCTGTTGCTTTTGGAGTTTTTAATATATTTTTTTTAATTAAAGCTATTCTAACTGGAGTAAGGTGATATCTCATGGTGGTTTTAATTTGTATTTCCCTGATAATTAGTGACATTGAGCATTTTTTCATATGTTTATTGGCCATTTGTCTATCTCCTTTTGAAAAGCTTCTGTTGATTAGCCCACATAACAAAATCCCAAAACCAGAGATGCTGGCATGGATGTGGAGAAAAGGGAACATTTCTATACTGCTGATGGGAATGCAAACTAATACATTCCTTTTGGAAGGATGTTTGGAGAATACTTAGAGAGCTAAAAATAGACCTGCCATTCGATCCTATAATTCCTTTACTAGGTATATACCCAGAAGACCAAAAATCACATCATAACAAAGATATCTGTACCAGAATGTTTATTGCAGCCCAACTCATAGTTGCTAAGTCATGGAAGAAGCCCAAGTGCCCATTGACCCACAAATGGATTAATAAATTGTGGTACATAATAAATATTATGCAGCCTTAAAGAAAGATGGAGACTTTACCTCTTTCATGTTTACATGGATGGAACTGGAACATATTCTTCTTAGCAAAGTATCTCAAGAATGGAAGAAAAAGTATCCAATGTACTCAGACATAATATGAAGCTAATTTATAGCTTCCATATGAAGGCTAAAACCCAGTTATAGCACAAGAAATGGGGAAAAGGGCAAGGGAGGGTGGGGGGAGGTTGGGGTGGAGGGAAGGTAATTGGTGCATCTTAGAAGGGTACAGGTGAAACTAAATGCAGAATACAAATGTCTTTATACAGTGATTAAGAAAATGCCATGAAGGCTATGTTAAACAGTTTGATGAAAATATTTCAGATTGTATATGATGTCAGCATATTGTGCCCCATGATTGCACTAATGTACACAGCTACGATTTAATAAAAATTTTTTTTAAAAAGTCTGTTTATGGTTTTCTGCCTACCTTCACCTTTTTCTTTTTTTGAGACAGAGTCTCACTCTGTTGCCCCAGGCTAGAGTGCTGTGGCATCACAGCTCACAGCAAACTCAAACTCCTGGGCTCCAGCTATCCTCCTGCCTCAGCCTCCTGAGTAGCTGGGGCTACAGGGGCCTGCCGCAAGGCCCTTTTTGCTCACTTTTAAATTGTTTTTCCTTGCTGATGTGCTCGAATTCTTTCTAGATTCTGGTCATTAGCCCTTTATGGGCTGCATAGCTTGTGAATATTCTGTCTCATTCTGTGGGCTATTTGCTCTGTGGGTTGTCTCCTCCCTCCTCGCTGTGCAGAAGCTTTTTAATTTAATTGAGTCCCATTCATTTACTTTTGTTGTTGCTATGGTTGCCTTTGGGGTCTTCTTCATAAATTCTTTGCCTAGACTGATATCTAGAAGAGCTTTTCCAACACTTTTTTCTGGAATTCTTATGTATTCACGCCTTATTTTTAAGTCTGTTTTTTTTTTTTTTGCAGTTTTTGGCCGGGGCTGGGTTTGAACCCGTCACCTCCGGCATATGGGGCCGGCGCCCTACTCCTTTGAGCCACAGGCGCTGCCTACTTTTAAGTCTTTTATTCATCTTGAATTGATTTTCGCGAGTAGTAAGAGATACGGATGCTGTTTCATTCTTCTGCTTGTGGCCCCCCAGTTTCCCCAGCACCGTTTATTGAACAGGTTCTTCTCCCCCATGCACGTCGCTGTCTGCTTCGTCAAAGCTGACTGTGCGTGGATAGTTTTACATCTGGGTTCTCTGTTCTTTTCCATTGGTCTTTGTCTCTATTTAGGGGGGCAATACCATTCTATTTTGGTTACGACAGCCTTGTAGAACAGTCTGAAGTCTGGCAATGTGATGCCTCCAGATTTGTCCTTTTTGCTTGAGATTGTTTTGGCTATTCGGGCTCTTTTCTGTTTCCAAATAAGGTGTAGAATTGTTTTTTCTACATCTGTAAAATATGACGTTAACATTCTGGTGAGAACTGCACCGAATCTGTAGATCACGTTGGGTGGCTTGCTCCGTTTAACAATGTTGATCCTGCCAGTCCGGGAACTTGCTGTGCTTTTCCATGTCTTTGTGTCATCAGTGAGTTTTCAGTTACCTTTGTAGAGATCCGTCACTTCCTTGGTTAACTATAAAGCACATTCCTAGGTATTTTCTTTTCTTTCTAGCCATCGTGAATGGTATTGTGTCTGACCTGACTTGGTGTATGGCAATGCTACTGAGCTGTGTGCATTAATTTCGTAACCCGAGACTTCGCCGAATTTATTTACTAATGCCAGGAGTTTTTTAGTAGCGTCTGTGGGGTTTTTTAGATATAAGATCACATTCTCATCTCTTCTTTTTTTTAATCTCAGAAATCCAAAACATACTCAAATAATGGAATGAATAGCCACGTGCCTGCCGTCTATGACTAACAAATGAAAATATGTTCTCAATTTTACATACATTCATTTCTTTTGTGGAAGAAATTAACTGCAACCTGGGCTTTATCTCACAAATGCAAACGATGTAACCTAATGGTTTGTACCGTATGTTAATGTGAAATTTTGAAAAAGAAAGAGAGACAAAAAGAAAACTCTACAGATTTTGTTAAGATGCCTTCCCCTACACCTATGCAAAGATAGAAACATGGATAGACAGACAGACAGACAAACAGATAGATAGATAGACAGATAAACAGACAGATGTAGGTATAGGTATAGACAAGGATATAGGGCGTATAGGGTATAGGGTTAGGGTTAGGGTTAGTGACACCCATCACTCTGTGAGTCTCTGGTTTGCATAAACGCTATCAGAGCTCACTCTCAGCTTGCTTCTT
>CAUYRH010093673.1:0-16464 GCA_963574655.1 Perodicticus potto
GCTGCAACCAAAAAATGGCCGGGCGTTGTGGCGGGCGCCTGTAGTTCCAGCTACTTGGGAGGCAGAGGCAAGAGACTCGCTTGAGCCCAGGAATTGGAGGTTGCTGTGAGCTGTGATGCCATAGCACTCTACCCAGGGTGACAGCTTGAGGCTCCGTCTCAAAAAATAAATAAATAAATAAATAAAAAATAAAAATGTTCAATGGAAAGAATTTTTAAGAGAAAAAGTTCTGATAAAAATAACTCAAAAAAGCTAACAGTTCCATAACAAAATTTTGATGTTTGGGGTAAGATGCATTCCAATAATAACTCCTTTGTGTGTGACTTAAGTGACAAGGAAAAAGTCATGCTGCTATCCTTTTCCACAATGGCAATATATACGTACTTTAATACTTTGCTCCTACAATGCTACTAGGCCTACATGATTATTATCTGGGGCCTTTTCACCATTCTAGATAAGAAACCAAGCCTTTGACTATCCCAGTATAATTTCACTCTCTTAAACTACCTGCTATTAGAATATAATTTTTTCTAGAAGAGTTTTTTATTTTTATTTATGCTATAGCCTGAAATGAGAGAAGTCAACGAGTAAAAAATAACCCTACAGAGTAAAAAAGCTATCTCAAAAGTAAAAGTGTGGGCGGCGCCTGTGGCTCAAAGGAGTAGGGCGCTGGCCCCATATGCCGGAGGTGCTGGGTTCAAACCTAGCCCCGGCCAAAAACCGCAAAAAGAAAAGTAAAAGTGAAAGCAAGTGTAAGAATGAAACCCATCGCTTCTTAAATTCTCATTACTCTTCACATTACTTTAAGAGAGTAGACACCTGGGAGAAGGGAAGAGCAGAGAGAGGGAAAGAGGTGGGGTCTCAGTGTGTGACACACCTTCTGAAGGCAAGACACAATTAATTATAAGAGGGACTTTACCTAACAAATGCAATCAGTGTAACCTGGTTTCTTGTACCCTCAATGAATCCCCAACAATAAAAAAAACCAAACAAACAGATAGTAGACACCTGAAGCACTGGCATTATAGAGAGAAAGTTAATAAACTCAGGACAGGCCAGATAGACAATTGTGAGGGACAACAGTTCTGTCAGTGCTTTTTTCCTCTCCATCTAATTTTCAAATTGTCTCTAGTATGTATGCGTCGCTTTTATTTTTATTAATATGTTGTTTTTTTCTGATTGTAAAATATGTCACAAGCACAATATAAAATACTTCAAGAACTGAAGCAATTTTAAAACATTTCAAGTAGAAACTTGAACTGACTGACTTTTATGATTAAAGTAAAGGCTATTCCCTTTAAAATCCATACACAGTAGGGACTAATCATGAGAGTTTGTTTTTCTAATAGCTTACAACTCCTCTCTGACAGGCAACACAGTATAAAAAAAGTGGTATGAGATTTAATGCCAAATTTGTGCTCCTTCGAAGCCAGCAAAATCTCTCGCCTGCTATGGACCTTAAGCAAATGGCTTCTCTGATTTTCACTTTTCTTTTTTTTTTTCCTGAGCCTAATTAGACAAAGAATAAATCTGACATTTATTTTTCTTTTCCTCTTTATTACCTTGCCACAACTGAATACAAAAGAAGAAAATGTACCCCCAAATGGCCAACTGGTTTCTCCTAATTCTCAGAAAGATACTAAGTGTAGTATTTTAAGTCAAGTACTAAAAATGAACATTAGAACAAAATATAACTAAAGAATACTAACTTGAGTTAGATGCTCCAAGAGAAGCCAAAGAATGTGAACAAAAGAATAAAAAAAAGTACATCATCTTACCATCCAAATTACAACCATTCTCAGGAGTGCACAGGGGTAGTTCTAACAGTGACTAATACAACACCACCAGGGTGGGCCTTGCATGCATTTGATGTGGCTAAATCATACCAAACTAAACGTGTTCCCTGGCCATCAGCCCTACTGAGAAGGCCGTGTGCCAGTCATCACTGTTCATTAGAGGGAAAGAGCCTGGATGACAATGTTCTGCCCTCAGGGAAAAATGTTTTAAACATCTGGTTTTAGATCTGAGCACTTTTAAGGTAAGAGATAATTTTCATTTTTCTGATCTGCAAAATGGGATAATAATTCTTTGGCTAAGGGTTTCATAAAAATAAACTATTTAAAAGGGTGAAAGATTATTCCATAGGATGTGCTTTCTCTTTATGCCTTCATTTCATCTGTATTTAAAAAGCTAGCCTAGAAGAAATCTGAGTTTCCTTTAAATGTAAAATTGGAGAATCTTTTAAATAAATGATATGTAAAAATCAGTTGAAGTTGAACATTGTTCAATGTGCTGTCTGATACCCCCTGAATTATAACAACACTGCCTTAAAATTCATTCTCAGGCCAGGCATGGTGGCTCACACCTGTAATCCTAGCAATTTGGGAGGCCAGGGTAGGAGGATCACTTGAGCTCAAGAGTTCAAGACCAGCCTGAGCAACAGCTTCTTTATTAAAAATAGAAAAACTGGTGAGGAGTTGTGGTGGGCACCTGTAGTCCTACTACTCAGGAAGCTGAAGCAGGAGGATCGCTTGAACCCAGATGTTTGAGGTTACTGTGACCTAGGCTGACCCCACAGCACTTTATCCTGGGCAACAGAGTGAGATTCTGTCTCAAAAAAAAAAAATTCACATTCTCGACTGGGTGTGGTGGCTCACACCTATAATTCTAGCACTTTGGGAGGCTGAGGTAGGAGGATCGCTTGAGGCCAGGAGTTCAAGACCACCTGGGCAACATAGTGATCTCTCATCTTTACAAAAAAGAAAGAATCATTCAGGTGCAGTGGCAGGCACCTGTAGCCCCAGCTACTTGGGAGTCTGAGGCAGGAGGACTGCCTAATCTCAGGAGTTTGAGGCTGCAGCGAGCTATGATGGTGCCACTGCACTCCAGCCTGGATGACAGAGAGAGACTCCATCTCAATAACAAAAACAGAAACAAAAACAAAATTCATATTCTTTCTGCGGAATGGTCAAAGGTGGATCATCCCCCTCACCCAAAAAACATAATGAGCATTTCCTGAAGATAGACTTTCATCCTGAAGATGAAATCATGCTCCTTGGCTAAGCACCTCAAAAATCTAGTAGGGATAACCAAGACAATAACTGGGGGAAAAAAAGGAATATAGTGCTCCTTTCTAAACAAAGTCAAGGACAAAACTTTGAAAACAAATTTATTACCTGTAAAAAGACTTTTCCTTATTTCCCTTTTATTTTGCCATTTCATAGTTTATATATAAACCTGTCAGAAATACATCACTGTACTTGGTTGTAAGAAGAAATGCTTTCTCCTCTTCATCTGGCAGAAGACAAACTTTAACCTGTCAAACTGAAAGGCAGCCAGTGGGGAGCCTAAGCAAAGAAGGGAGAGAGAGGAACAGAGATAAGATCAGAGAGAAGCAGGGCCCAGAAAAGGTCAAGTCATGGAGGCCATGGAAAGACATCTGAATTTTATTCAAGAAGCATTGCAGTGCTTAAGTATGAAAATGGCATGATCTGATTTCACATTTTCAAAAGATTTCTGGTTGTTATATGGAGACTGTGGTGTTGTCGGGGACAGGGGATGGGGAGATAAGAGAGACTAGGTGAGAAACTACGGAGGCAGTTCAAAGAGATGTAGTGGCTTAGACAAGGATGAGGCTAACAAAGGTCACGAACAGTGGTCAGTTTCAGGGACTATTTTGAAGATAGGGCTGATAAATCTTGCTGATGGACTGGATATTTTCAGTAAGAAAATGTAGAAGAATATGACCCCTAGGCTTTGGAACTGAGCAATTGGTTGAACAATGCCAGTTACAAAAATGAAGTACACTAGGGGTAGAGCAGGATTTAGCTTAAAGCTTTAGGATGTATTAGGTTTATAATGCCAATTAAAACATTCAAGTGGGCTGGGTATGGTGGCTCACACCTGTAATCCCAGTATTTTGGGAGGCTGAAGCAGGAAGATCACTCAAGGCCAAGTGTTTGAGACCAGCCTGGACAACATAGCAAGACCTCTTTTCTACAAAAAAAGAAAACTATCAGCCAGACGTGGTGTTGCACACCTGTAGTCCCAGCTACTCAAGAGGCTAAGGCTGTAGCATAGCCTAAGCCCAGGAGTTTGAAGTTGTAGTAAGCTATGATGACACCACTGCACTCCAGCCTGGGTGACAAAGGGAGATTCTATTTCTAAAAAGCTAACATTCTGGAAAATTGTGTATGTGATAATTTTTTTTTTTTTTTTTTTTTTTTTTTGCGGTTTTTGGAACCCGTCACCTACAGCATATGGGAGTGGCGTCTTACTCCTTTGAGCCACAAGCGCCGCCCAGTGTATTGGATATTTGAGTGTGGTGATCAAGGGAGAGATGTAAATACGATAAGCATATATAGATGGCATTTAAATTAATCTAGGGAACGGAATGAGATCACTTAGGGAGAAAGTGTAAATAAAGAAAACAAGCTTGTCAGGCTCTGAGCTTTGCTTGAGTTGCTTGTAGTTGAGCTGGGGAAGATCTAGCAGAGCTGACTAAGAAAAGCTAGTTATGTAGGAAGAAAATAAGGAAAAGTATGATACCCTATAGTAAAGTCATTGACGAGTAACGGATTGGTCAACTCAGTCAAGCTACTGAGGTCAAGTTGCTCACCACAGGATCCTATGAATACACAAAGGCACCTTAAATTCTTAAAAAGAAGTATATCATATAAACACAAAGTTCTAGTTTTAAAAATAATAACCCCTCCCCCACCTCCATTTTTAAGGGAAAAATGCTCAAAAAAGAAAACCTAGAAAATACAGGAGTAGAAAGAGGGTAAAAACCTACTCTAAGAAATATCTTATTAACATTTAAAAAAATTTTCCTTGAAATATTGTTTCACTTATAGGTGCTTTCTTTTTTAAATAGTCTAATTATATGGTATATGTCATTTTATACCTGCTGTTTTCCTTTTGTCATGTTATATACCATTCTGTAATACATTTTAATGATGACATAATAATAAGTTACCAATTACTGATTGCTTATGATCAGGCAGGCACTGTATTAGGACTGTATAACAATGTATGATACCCTATAGTAAAGTGCATTTAATCTTCACAACCCCTCATTAGGCAATTCCTATATTATCTCAAATTTATAGACAAAGAAAAAAGATTAAGTAACTTGCCCAAGGTAAAATCAAGATTTGAATTTCTGTGTTCTTATTTGCCACACTGCTCACAGCAACTCCTGGGCTCAGGTGATTCTTCTGCCTCAGCCTCCCAAGTAGCTGGGACTACAGGCGCCCGCCACAACGCCCGACTATGTTTTTGTGGCAGTTTGGCCAGGCCAGGTTTGAACCCACCACCCTCGGTATGTGGGGCCAGCGCCCTACTCACTGAGCCACAGGCACCATCCTGAGTTTCTGTGTTCTTAACCATATACTGCCTTGATAACAGTATTTACTTAATTCTGTACTGTTAGAAATTAGGTTGTCCAACTTTTTAGGAGACTGACTGTGGTGGTGCGGTGCCATATCTGTAAGCATCTTCAAACATAAAGCTTTGTATGAATTTACAATTACTTCCCCAGAATAGATTCTTAGATTCTACTACATCAAATAAGTCTTTTTTTTTTTTTTTGAGACAGAGTCACAAGCTGTTGCTCTGGGTACAGTGCCGTAGCATAACAGCTCACAGTAACCTCCAACTCCTGGGCTCACGCGATTCTCCTGCCTCTGCCTCCTAAATAGCTGGGACTACAGGTGCCCACCACAACGCCTGGTTATTTTTTGGTGGGAGCCGTCATTGTTGTTTGGCAGGCCGGGCTGGATTCAAACCTGCCAGCTCAGGTGTATGTGGCTGGTGCCTTAACCGCTTGAGCTACAGGCGCGGAACCCAAATAAGTATTTTTAATATTTCTGATAACTATTGTCAAATTGCTTTCCAAAATTTTTTGCTCAATATATTTTACCACAAAAAGAATACTTTGAAAATCTATTTTGATCTAAAACACAGGTATAGAAAAAGACTGGGGACGGGGGAAATATGAGGACTGTGAAAACAGCTAGTGGCCACCAGAGGGCAAGCGTATCACAGCATTGTTGAAACTAATTTCCTTTGTGACAAAGGAAAAACCGGTTTTACATAAGCTCACAGTTTTAAATCAAGTATTTGCACTCCTCATGTTGGATTCCATTTTTATTATATTTCCAAACAGAGAAACCATTTCTTTCTCTAGCTACTAGCTGCTTTAAAGAAATCATAACCATGAAAAAAATGTTTCCTTTTTAAATTATCTTCAGCAAGGACAGATCAACATTTACTGGACAATAAAGGAGATTATTTACTGCTGTAAGAAACATTAAAGGTGAGAACCAAAAATATAGACTGCTTTCTAGTCCTGTAAAAGATCTAGGGTGTAATTTAAATAGACTCAATATGATGAAGCATTCCTATTACTACCCAGTTTTAAAAATCATCTTTCCTCTGTATATTTTTCCATTCATTTCTTCATTTATTCAACAAACATTTAGTGAGTACTTATGTGGCAAGCTACCTGTTAGAGATGGTGTATACAGTAGTGGCAAACTGAGAGCATTCCTGCCCTCATGAAACTTACCATGTAAGCCATATGTGACTCATAACCACAAATAAATATATCATTACAAACTGATAAGTGCTATGAAAAAATACAAGCATATGTCACGGGAATGGTCATTTAGCCTAGAGTATCAGGAAATGCTTTCTAATGATGTGACCTTTTTTTTTTGAGACAGAGCATCAAGCTATCGCCCTGGGTAGAGTGCTGTGGCATCACAGCTCACAGCAACCTCCAACTCCTGGACTCAAGGGATTCTCTTGCCTCAGCCTCCCAAGTAGCTGGAATTAAGGCACCCACCACAATGCCCGGCTATCTTTTGGTTGTAGTTGTCATTGTTTGGCAGGCCCGGGCCAGATTCAAACCCACCAGCTCTGGTGTATGTGGCTGGCACCTTAGTGGCTTGAGCTACAGGCGCCACCCTAATGAAGTGACCTTTAACTGAAGACCCGAAGGAAGAATATGATTTAAAAAGGCAAACAGGTCAACAGTGGGGGTACAAGTGGATTAGAAAGACCATTCTAGGCAGAGAAAAAAATCATGTATGAGAACCCTGGGACAAAGGAACATAGCTTATTTTAGAAATTAAAGCCAGTGTGACTGGATCACAGATGTAAAGGAAAAAATAGCACAAGATAAAACTGGCAAGTAGGCAGGGACCAGATCACAAAAAAGTAAAAATAACACAATTTTTTCTAAATCAATTTGTTTCTCTACAGAATAAAAGATTAAAATAAAGAATAAGCTTTCAATACATATTTTTCCAGTGTACCTTCAATTTTAAATATTCTGCTACCCTGTCTTCATAAAAACACTTGTACTTGTCAGACTAGGTATGTCCTGATTTTTTGATTGTGGTAAAAAAAAAAAAAAAAAAAAAATGTTCTCAAGGAAGTATCCCTAATCCTCACATTTAGGAGTACTGAAGATTACAAGTTAATTAACTTCCGTTCTTAATAGTTTGTCTAAATATGGTTTTCTTTGGTTTTATATTGCTTAGGGTTTGTTGGGTGTTCCCAACGGTGGGGTAATGTCTTTCACCAAGTTAGAAAATTGTTGGCCGTTATCGCTTTAGATGTTGCTCTGACCTAATATCTCTTTCCTCTCTCTCTCTCTCTCTCTCTCTCTGTATCTCAAATTACATTTACTTTTTTTTTTTTTAAAGAGACAGAGTCTCACTCTGTTGCCCAAGTTGGAGTACAGCAATGTTATTATAGCTTACAGTAGTCTCAAACTACTCCCACCAGAACTTCCTGAGTAGCTGGGACTACAGATGCAGGCCACCATGTCTGACTAGTTTTTTTTCTTTTTGTAGAAAAAGGGTCTTGCTATGTTGCCCAGCCTGGTCTTGAACATCTGGCCTGAAGAAATCATCCCACCTCAACATTCTAAAGTGCCTGGGTTACAGGCTTAAGCCACTGCTCCTAGCCAAATTATATTTTTGTAGATCTTTTAAATGTATCTCATATGTCTTTCCTGGTCTGTCTTTTCATTGCATTTTCTCTAAATGCTTTAGTTTGGGTATTTTTAACTATGCTATGTTTGAATCTACTAATTTTGTCTTCACTGCATACAATCTGCTGATATATCCATGCAATGAGTTATTAATTCACATGCTATATTTTTCAGTGTTAGAGTGTTCATTTGATTTTAAAATTCAAACTCTTTGAAATTTTGTCTTTTTAAATCTATTTTTGCCTGATTTTTCCTCTATATTCTTCAAATATACATTTTAGTTACCTTAAAATCTTTGTATGCTAACTCTACCATCTGGATCATGGGTGGATCTGTTTCCATTTCACCTTTTATTATTAGTCATATTTTCCTGTCTCTGCATCATCTAGTATTTTTTACCATATACCAGACATGGTATATGCATATGTATAAAATCAGAGAGGCTCCCCCTTTCCTCTGTTAGGTAGATATAATGAAAGGATCACCTCAATCTAATCAGTAATTAAGGTGCATGGAGGATGGACCACAATTTTAATAAGTTCACCTCTGGCTCATCACTCTTTCTTGGTCATAGCCCTCTAAGGCTTTTGAGAGCCTAGCAAGCCTGTGTCTCCCCAACTTTAAAACCCTATAAGAGATTCAGTATTGGCCTTTGGTGGTTTGAGCCTAGGTCCCACTCTACACCTTCAGAATC
The DNA here is from genome assembly GCA_963574655.1 of Perodicticus potto. Taxonomy (NCBI): domain Eukaryota; kingdom Metazoa; phylum Chordata; class Mammalia; order Primates; family Lorisidae; genus Perodicticus; species Perodicticus potto. Next base: position 8,700 of record CAUYRH010093673.1, read on the forward strand.
TGGCAGTATGTGGAGAAAGAAATGGTTGCATGTTGTAGCAGGCCTCCTGTCTCTAAAGAAATTTTGTCTCCTCAGCATGAGACTGAAAGAGATTTCTTTCTACCTCTCTGGGCCAGCCTTCCATCTTCTGCAGAGTCAGCTAATGTCCTGTGGGAAAACTGCACTTGTGCTTAGGGCTCCTCTAGTTTCCAACCATCATGCAAGCCTCAAATCATGGCCAAATCTCTTCCTGTCTCACTTTCCTCAAGAAGAATTCCTTTGCTTGGGCCAAGTCTGCTCCTTAGCCTGTGTCCAGAACCAGCAAATGGCCTCTCAAAAGAAAACGGCTGGTGATTATGAGCTTATCTAGGAAGAGTTCTACCTTTCCTGGTCTTTAGTCCATATAGTTTTCCTTGCTTCCATACATCTCCAGCCAATGTGAGTTTTTGAAATTTATATACTTTTTCTCCCCTGCTCCTCTCTCTCCTTTTTTTTTTTCTTTTTTAGAAACAGGATCTCATTCTGTTACTCAGGCTAAGGGGCAGTAATCTGATCATAGCTTACTGTAACCTAAGTTTAAGTGATCCTTCTACCTCAGGATCCTAAGTAGCTGGTACTACAGGCATGTACCACCATGCCCAGCTAATTGTTTGTTTGGGTTTTTTTTTTGTAGACATAGGGTCTTGCTATATTGCCCAGGCTTGTATATTTTTTTCAAGTTGCAGTAAGAGTTTGGCTTGCAGTGATCTTATACATTCTACTTAGAAGAGAGAGGTCCTTATAAAGTTTGGGAAGAATCAAACTATCAATGAAAGATTTCTAAATGAAAAGAGTCGTGAAATAATTACATAACACAGTAAAGGAAAGTATGTACCTGTGAGGGCATCACAACTGGTGGACCGATTATTGCACTGGCAGGGAAAGCAGCCGTTCTTGCTAAAGCCGTAGTATCCATCATGGCATTGGTCACATGCAGAGCCAATGACCCCCATTTTGCACTGGCATTTCCCAGAACTGCAAATAAATGCAAAGACAATCAACAAAAGTAAACTAGTTTAGAGGTTTTATTGCATCCCTGAAGGGAAAGAAAGCTAAGCTCCTGTACATAGTATATACTTACCATACCTCAAAGTCTTGTATCCTAAGAAATCACCTGTCAATTTCTGTATTCCTATTTAAAGCTATGTATTGTATTGCACTATATAATTTCTTAGCTAAGAAAGAATTTTATAGAAAATATAAAATGGAGGCATCTGAAAGCAGGACTAATAATAAAGATGATGATAATCATAAAAACAATGAACCACCATTTATTGAGGGCCAGTGCCAATAAATATATATTTTCCCTAATCTCCAAGGTATTTTTACTAGGTGGAGGTCATAATCCTCATTTTACTATTGAGAGAATTCAGAGAGGTTAAAGTTGTTCTCTATAGTTAGTAAGTCAGGTATATTTATACAAAGCCAGACTTTTCCCACTATACCATGCTATTATCCCTAAGGTTAACTCTAAAACTGGTATAAAAAAATTTGTCTTCCAAACAAATTGATATCGATTGATATCGATTTAGGTATCAAGCTTTATTCTGTAGATCCCAAGCATCACAACTGACCATCTGTATAAGTTCTGACTCCTCTGATGCTCACTGTTTTTGCCTCATCCAGAGTAAATCTCAGTTTCTTTTCTCACTACCTGAAAGTAAATTTCAGGTGTCCCTAACAGAAGCTGAAATATCTTACTGCTTGAAGAGAAGATGAAGCCTAACAAATTCCAAGGCTCTCAGAGAAACAAGTCCATGTATTCTGATGTTTAGTTCAAGCTTAATTAAAATTTGTACTGATCATCATATGGAAGATGTACATTGTTTTTAAAAGAAATGACAGAATTTTTAATTACCAAGCATGTCTTTTAAGTTATTTTGCAAAAAAGAAAAGAAACTCCACACACACAGAGCTTTATTCAAGAATATCCCAAAGTTGGCTCGGTGCCAGTAGCTCAGTGGCTAGGGCGCCAGCCACATACACTGGATCTTGTGGGTTCAAACCCAGCCTGGGCCTGCTGAACAACAATGACAACTACAACCAAAAATAGCTGGGTGTTGTGGCTGGTGGCTGTAGTCCCAGCTACTTGGGAGTCTGAGGCAAGAGTGTTGCTTAAGTCCAAAGAGTTTGAGGTTGCTGTGAGCAGTGAAGCCATTGCACTCTACTGAGGGCGACTTAGTGAGACTCTGTCTCAAAAAAAAAAAAAATCTCAAGGTAATTAAAGATCTAGTAAAGAAAATCTATATTCATCAAAAATGAAGTTGAGGAATATCTTCTGACTCAACAAGAAGGAACCAGTCAATTGAAGACCCTCTATCCCAGGGATTTTCAAATGGTGTGCATAGAGGATCTTGGGAGTGCCCCCCCATTTTTAAAGATCATCAATTCAATTATTTTTGAAAGAAGTTCAAAGCACAGTCAATATATTCTTTTTTTTACTCCTTTTTTGGTCAACATAATTCAAGTGTGCCATGCAAGTTTAACTACAGGTTCAAGTGTGCTGTGAGATTAAAAAAAATGGTTGAAAAACACTGCTCTATATTATACGAAAATTGCAAAGGACATAATGTACCTTTCAAAGAATGGCTAACAATAATTCATTAGCCAATTTCTAAGGTTTTTAAAATGTTAATCAATGCTTTTTCCTCTTTCCTGTAAATACATTAGATTATTCAGTATACAAAAGGATTAACAGTTACTTTTAAGAGTGGTATTTCCCTTACCCACAACCTAAAAGAAAAAGATATGATTTTAGAATATAGAAGTCACTTAATAATATCTTATAACTATAACATAGCCATTGTTCCCAAAATAGCTGCTACTCCTATAAGTGACCTTTCTGATTTGGGCACTAAAAAAACTGATTTAAGCAAGCACTTTTTCACTGGAGAAACTGCTCCCTAGTCGTTGATTTAAAAAAAAAAAAATCCATGAATGACTTCATGAATCCTGATAAAGTAGTTGATTGAGTCTAGATACTATGCTTTAGTTTTTCCTTGGTAGATTTTAAAACAATAGGAAAGGAGGTACTTTTCTCTTTTTAAAAAAAGAAGTATAGAATGAAGTAGGGAAGTCTGGTTGTAAGGCTGCACTAGCAGTGCTTTTCCCAAGGCCAATTTCTGCATGTGTAAGAATTAATAAATCATCTGGGCTCAGTAGCTCAGGCCTAGTTTGAGACCAGTCTGGGAAAGGGAGACTCTTTATCTAAAAAAAATAAAATAAAATAAATTAGTCAGGAGAAATGGTGTGTGCCTATAGTCCCAGCTACATGGGACCTTGTAGTGGGAGGACTGCTGAGCCCAGGAGTGTGAGGCTGCAGTGTGCTATGATTGTGCCTGTAATTGTGCCACTGCACGATAGCCTGGGCAACATAGTGAGACCCCATCTCCTCAGGCAGAGGGGAGAATGAAATCACTCAACAAATACAAAGCTTTGCCTGTGTGACTTCTTTGACAGAAAAAGGCTTTACAACACTCCCTTTCACAGGCTTTCTCTGATGAAGACTGTTGAATGCTTTCTGAAGCAAAAGTTCATGATACAGATGCAATGAAATGACAACAACAAAAAAGGCTTACTAGCATGCCACTTACACTTATTCACTGATTTGAAATGAAAGAACCAAAGACTTGTAGCTTCATTACTAGAGAACAAAGGTGCAGAACTAAACATTGAATATAAATCAGAAATCTGTACTTCTGAGGCCAGCTAACAAAGAATTGAATATAGAATTTGCTCATTTGGTGTTACTTCTTAGAGATATGTGTTACTAGTAAAGTACTAATATAGTACAGAAAATTACATCAGAAAGAATAATTCATAAAGGAAGCATAAGCACTGTATAATTAAGCTACTCTAAGTATAACTATGTATATACTATACATTTCTTAAATTATCTTAGATGGGATTCTCAGATTTTCTTATGGTATCAATGCTCAGTTATAGAGTTTATATACTTATGGGTATGAATAACTATTTCAAGGTTTTCACACCTCTAAAAAACGTATTTCTGAAAATGTATTAACATATTTTCCAATACAAATTGTTAATTTTTCAAAAGAAAAATTTAATAGTATATCATCTCAAGATACGGTACATATTGATGTCATACAAATATGAACCAAATTGTCTTTTTAAAGTTTCTGTTTAAGATGAGTAGGTGGGCCAGGTGTGGAGTCTCATACCTGTAATCCTAGCACTTCGGGAGGCTGAGGTGGGTGGACTGCTTAAGCTTAGAAGTTCAAGACAAGCCTAAGAAAGAGTGAAACCTTGTCTCTACTAAAAATAGAAAAACTAGCCGGGCATGGGGGCTGAGGCAGGAGGATGGCTGGAACTCAGGAGTTTGAGGTTACTGTGAGCTACGATGACACCATGGCCCTCAACCCAAGGCAATGGAGTGAAACTATCTCAAGAAGACTCTAAGTTATTTACTTTCAAAATCTACTTAACAAACGTAAAAAATGGCAAAAAAAATTAAGGAAATCATTGCTAATTTGGTGCAAAAAAGTGGCTGGGAAACGAGCACATTGTGAACAATAGTTAGCACATTATGACAGAAAAAAATTTTGGAAAGAAAATTTTAAAATTGAGAAGAGAAAGGATCTGCAAACTCCTACATTAGTCGGGAGGGACCAAAGCCAGCTAGACCTGGGCAGCATCTGTGTCTGAGAAGGGCACTGGCCCCATATACCAGAGGTGGTGAGTTCAAACTTGGCCCTGGCCAAAAACTACAAAAAAAGAAAAAAAGAAAAGAAAAATGCCAGCCAGACCTGACATGCTTTTCTATCAACTAGCTACTGATTTATTTCTAAATTGTCAAATGTCTTGGCACGTTTTTTGCTATCAAGAATACTGTGTATGTTTTTCCTAAGATTTATAAGATATAAATTATGTGTATTCATTTTCAGATATCACATTATCAACTTTAACTCAAGCAGTCACAGAATAACTAAAAAGATATACATAGTTCTAATAAGGAGAAATTAATTCACTTAAGATCATTCAGGAGTCTTGATTTTCCTCATTTTTCTTTCTCAGACAATAACATAGGTTGGCACTCTGACATGGAAATAATAAGAGACAGAAAAAATAGACAGTTAAATGTATTAATTTTCTTCTTCCTTGTTTTAAATAAGTAAAAACAATTTAGTTTTGGAAAAGACTGAAAATACTAATGAAAATAGTCTGAAATAAACAAAAAATTGATTATAAGCTCTCTCAATATATTAAAATTAAAATTTAAAGGGAGGCTATAAAAAGTTTGTCCACTAGAAAAAGTTTTTATATGAAGAAAAAAAGAAAAGTGGTTAACAACTTTTAATTTCATATTTGGGTCATAGTTTTGTAGCAGTAATGAAAATAATAGTTTCTTCTTTTCATTATTAAAAAAATTCAATAATTGGACATTTTGGCAAAAGATTCATTTTAGTGTTCCTCTGTCTTTCTACAGTCATGGAAAAGATCATTATGCAATGAGCAAAGCTTCTTTTCTGGAAGAAAAAAGGATAGCTTTATTGCTGAAAACATTGGGCTATTATTCTAAACATTCCTAGTATTTTTGAGGGCAAATAGTCTGAAATATGTTTAGAGGAAATCCAAATTCAGACAGAAATTCTTTTTTTTTCCCTTCAGAGACAGAGGACAGTTTATTCCTCACAGCAATAGCAGTAGTGAGAGTATCATTTGTACCATGTCCTCAAACTGCAATTCCCAAGGGTAATGCAAAGAGAGCCAGTAATGCCCTCACTGAGGTGAATTGTTACAGAAGAATCCCAAACTCAGAGAATCCAGAGTTTTTTTCCCAGTAATCCATTTTTTAAAAATAATGGTTGGTGAGTCTAACTGATCTTTGTCTAGGAGGTAGGCTTAAGTTTTGTTGTACTGGACAATTACCAAATCTGTCCCTTACTCCAGAGGAATGTATTATCTCTATTTACCAAGATTCTTTGCTATACATCCTTCAATAAATAGTCCAGAACAAATCAGCCAGTGCCTCTGCTCACAGATGCACAAGAGATCTTTATAGAATTGTCTTGAAACAATAACAATCTCTCATTGATATAATGTCTTAGCCTCTGGAAGACTTTTCCAAGAGTACAACACTCCATCAGTTATAATGATTAATCTGAACAATAGAGCCAAATCCTGCCTGCTACAAAGTTCTAGTAAATTTTATTGGAACACAGCCCTACATTTATGTATTGTCTATGGCTGGCTGGTTTTTTTTTTTTGTTTGTTTGTTTTTTGAGACAGAGCCTCAAGCTGTCACCTGGACAGAGTGCTATGGCATCACAGCTCACAGAAACCTCCAATTCCTGGGCTTAAGCAAGTCTCTTGCCTCCGCCTCCCAAGTAGCTGGGACTACAGGCGCCCGCCACAATGCCTGGCCATTTTGTTTTGGTTGCAGCCGTCATTGTTGTTTGGCGGGCCTGGGCTGGATTTGAACCCGCCAGCTCAGGTGTACGTGGCTGGCGCCTCAGCCTGTTGAGCCACAGGCGCCGAGCCAGGCTGGCTGTTTTTAATGGCAGAGTTAATGCCATACCTTGACTATCCACCTATTGCTGAATGGCTTTTTTTTTTGTTATTATTTTTAATTTACACTTAATAATGGTACACATTTATGAGCTACAGTGTGATTTTCTAAATACTAAAGTACTAAAAAGCACTAAATACTTTTCCATCTGTTAACCAACCTTTAGTTATCCTCCTCTCCCCTTTACCTTTTCTGCCTCTAGTAACCATTCTTCTAGTCTCTACTTCTATTTCTATGAAATCAATTTTTTTAGCTCCCACATATGAGTGAAGGCATGAAATAGTTACCTTTATGTACCTGGCTTATTGCACTTAACACAATGTCCTCCAAGCTCATCCATGTCGCCACAAATGACAGAATTTTTTCTTTTTTATAGCTAGTGTTACACCGCACATATATAAATGCACGTTTTCTTTATCCATTCATCTATTGATGGCCATTTAGTTTGATTCTGTATCTTGGCTATTGGAACAGTGCTTCAGTAAACATGGGAGTGCAGAAAGCTCTTCAACACACTGATTTCCTTTTCTTTGGATATACACATATACCCAGTAGTGGGACTGCAGGATCACATAGTAGTTCTATTTTTAGTTTTTTTCAGAGCCCCATTACTCATAATGGCTGTACTAATTTTAGTAAATACATTCTCACCAACAACATATGAGTTTCCCTCTCTCCACATCCTTAACAGTATCTGCTATTATTATCAGTTTTTTTTTTTTTTTGTAAATAGCCACTCTAGCCAGGGTGGGATGATACCTCATTGTGGTTTTGATTTGTATTTCCCAATGAACAGTGATATTGAGCATTTTTTCATATACTTGTTGGCCATTTGTATGTATACAGATCTTTTGCCCATTTATAATTATCTGGAGATTTTTGTTGTTGTTGGGTTCTTTGTATATTATAGATGTTACTCCCTTGTTGGATGAATAGTTTGCGAATATTTTTCCTATTATGCAGGTTGTCTTTTTTTTTATTTTTATTTTTATTAAATCATAATTGTGTACATTGGTGCAATCATGGGGCACAATGTGCTGACTTCATATACAATCTGAAATATTTTCCTTGAAGTATTTAACATAGCCTTCATGGCCTTTTAATCACTATATGAAGACATTTATATTCTGCATTTAGTAATTTTCACTTGTACCCTTCTAAGATGCACCGTAAGTGTGATCCCACCAATCACCCACCCTCCGCTCATCCTCCCCC
>CAUYRH010093675.1:0-33577 GCA_963574655.1 Perodicticus potto
CACTCCTGCTGTTGGGGATTAGGAAATTTAAGTTTTTGTGTGAGTAGTACTATTATACCTATCTTGAGTGTCTTGCTTGTACTGTATCACATCATACCTTTGTTTAATTCTTAATAAACTGTTCACTTGTTAAAAAAAAAATCAGTAGGTTTGTTCTTTTTATAGATCTCCAGAATCTAAGGTTGCATATTTTAAAAGAAGAAAAGATGAAGATGAACATTTTCTGCCAAGTCTGTATATTTCTAGGGCTAGAACAGAGGAGGTAAACCCAAAACTTTTCCCTGTCCTTATTTAATTTTCTTGTAGTATTAGAGTTTCTTGGTGCATGGCTTGTTTTTAGTAAATTGGGAAATTAATTATTTAATTTATTTGCAACAGGATCTCGCTCTGGAGTGCAGTGGCATCACCGTTGTTTAAATTTAGGTTGTGCCAGTCTTCAGCTGGCACAATGATTTCACAGGGTCAACATGAGTCAATGTTTCAAAAATAGTCGGGGGGTTACAAGGAGATTGTTCATGAAAGGAAGTAATGGCAGGTCTTTTTCTAATAGGTAACAAATAAGAAGCTTTCCTAAATTTTCAGGCTAAAATTTTTCAAATGTACTTTTCAGCTGGGAATATTTTTACAAAATAATGATTTCTATTACAAACACAGCAACAATGCCAGCATTATATTTCTAGGAATTTATCCATTTCTTCTTCTTTATTAAATTTGTTAGTATATTATGTTCATTATATTTGTATAATGAACAAATTGATTGTATTTCTGTGGTGTCAGTTGTGATATCTCCGTTTTAATATGTAGTTTTATTTATTTAGGTCTTCTCTCTTTTCTTTCTCAAAAGGGTCCAACTGAATGTTTGCCGATTTTGTTCATCTTTTTAAAAAGATCTTTATTTTTGTTAATAATTCCTATTGGTTTTTTTTATTTCTATTTTGCTTTAATATTTGTTACTTCTTTTCTTCAGCTTATTTTGTGCTTAGTTTATTCTTTCATTCCAGTCTCCTGTGGTATACAGTTAGGTTTTTATTTTGAGACCTTTCTTTTCAATTAATGGATGTGTTCACCACAAAATTCTATCTTAGAACTGATTTTGCAGCATCCTGTTGTCTTGGTATGTTGTGTTTTCATTTTCATTTGTCTTAAAGTATTTTTGATTTCCCATTTGAGTTCTTCTTTGACTCTTTGATTGAGAGTATGTGTTTAAATTCCATATATTTGTGAATTTTCCTATTTCCTCCTATTATTGCTTTTTATTTTTATACTGTTTTGGTTGGAAAAGATACCTGATATGATTTCAGTCTTCTTAAATGTGTTAAGACTTATTTTATGGCCCAACATAGGACCTGCCCTGGAGGATATTTCCTGCGAACTTGAGAAGAGTTGTGTTCTTCTGCTGTTGAACAGCATGGTCACTCTGTATATGTCTGTTAGGACTGTTTGGTGTACAGTGTCATTCATTTCTGCTATTTTCTTACTCATGGTCTGGATGATCCATGTATTGTTCAATGTGGGTTACTGAAATCTCCTACTCTTATTATATTTCTATTTCTCCTTTCATTTATGTTAATATTTGCTTTACATTTATATGTGTTCCAATACTGGGTCTCTATATATTTACATTTGTCATTTCCTTTTGATGGATTAATCTCTTTGTTGTTATATAATGACCTTTGTGTTCTTGTTACAGTTTCTATTTTGTCTGGTATAAGTATGCCATCTCTGCTCTTTTGTGGTTGTCATTTTCACAGAATATCTTTTTCCATCTCTTCACTTTCAGCCTGTGTACATTCTTTCTTTCTTCTTCTAGAATTCCTCTAATTTTTATATTGGTTCACTTGATGGCATCCTAAAGTCTCAGAAGCTTTATTCACTCTTCTTCCTTCTTTTCCTCCTCTGATTAGATAACTTCAAATGACTTGTCTTTGAGTTCATAGATTCTTTTGTTTTCTTAATTTAGTCTGCTATCAAGTTTATCTATTGTATTTTTCATTTCATTAATTGTACTCTTCAGCTGCCGAATTTCTGTTTTTCTCTTTTACTTGATTTCTATCCCTTTGGCGAACTTCTTATTTTGTTTATGGAGTGTTTTCCTTATTTTTTGAGTTGTTTATCTGTGTTTGTTTATAGATTATTAAGCTTACTTAAAACAATTATATTGAATTATTTCCTAGACAATTCATAGGTCTACATTTCTTTGGGGTTGATTTTTGGAAAATTGTGTTTCTTTGATAGTGACATGTTTCCTTGATTTTTAATCTGTGTTCCTTGAAATTTTGTATTGCTGTTTTGCATTTGAAGAAGGAGTTCCTTACTGGCTTGTTTCAGGAGAGAAATACATTAACCATAAGTCAGACTGGCTAAAGATTTAGAGATCTGGGAGTTGCTCAGACTTTTTCTATGGTTGCACCTGATCCACTGCTCTTGTCTCCCTCTGAAAGGAATTCTTAAGTTATATGTTTTCTCTCAATCCTGTAAAGCCAGGCTGGGTATGGAGGTCCTCCTATTTAATTTTGCCAGGGCAGTGCCCTAAAGTGTTCTTTTTCCAACATACCAGAGTCAAGCAAACTGTCTGTGTGAACTCATGTGCAATATGCCGAGGGTCACAGGCACACACGAGGCACTAGCCATGGAGGAGGGAGAAGCATGCTGAGTGCTGGAAGCAGGCATGGCCTAGCGGGTGGGGTCTTGACGCAATGCATCATATGAGATTTTTGGGTGAGTTGCTTACTGGAGTCTTCCAGGTGATTAGAATCTGCGGTCCTTTGTTGAGCTTTGTTCCCTGATTGCTGCGACCCCCTGCCCCCTTTTTCTGCTTCTAGCTGCCTGCAGAGTATTTAGTTGTATCTATTCCCTTAGTTTTCTGGGTGAGGCAAGAAAGAGGTGAACTTCTTGGGCAGTGTTCTGTGTAGCTGTGGAAGCCAGTTTCTCACTTACTAAACTCTCACTTCCCCCAACCAGAAATTCCAGGTGATGGGCATCTCTATTTTTCACACATGAAATAAATTGGTTTCCCCCCCATAATGTGTTTTTCATAAAATGAAATATTGAAAACAATGAGTTTTGGATATATTTCTTTTCCCTCAATTTTATTAAAGTCAAAAAATAATAATCCAATGGTTGATATTCTCCTACTACAAATATATGTATGTCTATACATACATACATATATATATACTTTAAAATCATGATGATTTCAAAACATTTAATAAATTCCATATTTCAAATTCCACAATGAGAAATTCTTTAAATTGTCAGTTGTTCTTCTCTATATCTGATTGCTTTGTATGTTCAGGCAACATGGTTAAAAATAAGAGCACATTCGGGTTCAAGCCCAGCCCAGGCCAAAAACTGCAAAAAAAAAAAAAAAAATAAGAGCACATTCAATATAATTTTAAATGACGTTCTTCAAAAAAACTGAATATCAAGTTATCATGAAACTTCACGAACTTCTTTGAACTTATACTTAAAAAAATTTCCTTGTAATAACTATTATTTATTTTCATAAATTTCAAACCACGTCATAAGCCTACCTTGCATGAATCCATTTAATAAGTACCTATTGGTAGCCCTTATGAAGCTTTTGCGATACATCTAGAGATAAAACAGTAAAACATATGTCTTCATTCAATTTTGTTCTTAGGAGGAGTGGAGGATGCAGACCAAAAAAAGCGAAATAAATCAATACAATACAATATACATGTTATGGATAAAACGTTAAGAGGAGGATAAGAAGAAAAGCAATAGAGTGGGGAAAGTGGTGGGGTTGCAACTTTAAGTAGGGTAGTCAGAGGAGGCCTCCTCAGGAAAGTGACAGCAAAGCAGACATGGAGGAGACCAGGAGGGATACACATGGATACCCTTCGAAGTGCATCTCAGGCAAAAGAAATAGTACGTACAAAATTCCTGAGACAGACTGGTGTACTCTAAGTTCACCAAGGAAGCCAGTGCAGCTGGTGTGGAGAGTGCAAAGGTGAGAGTGATAAAAGATGAAACCAGAGAGGTGGGGCCCTGCAGACCCTCACATGGTCTTTAGCTTTTACTTCAAGTAAAGTGGGGGAGCTATTGAAGGGCTTTGAGTAGACAAATTACATGATCCTGTAGTGTTTAATAAAATCGTTCTGTCGGAAAGAGTGGAGAACAGACTTTAAGGGACAAGGTGTAAGCAGGAAGATAGTAAACAGCCTGTTAAAACAGTCCATGTGCGGCATGATGTCATTCAACCCTGGTGCCAAGTGAGCACTGACCGTTGGAGGGCATGACTGATTTAGTTTCTCATATACTAGTGGGGAGGGGATGCATGTGTGGGGCAGAAGGTTATGGGTTAAAGCTTCTCTAAAGTCCTAAAAAAGTAAAGAAACCACAACCAATCATGTCTTAACTACTGGATTACTAAAGAAGAGGCCATTTATATTAAAAATGTAGTTGTGAGCAAGCATCTAGGTGACAAATATTTTCATGTGGATGTGCAAACCTCTCATGGGACAGGGGTGGTGTTGTTATAATATTTTCATTTGGATTGTACCACAGACCTTGTTGCTTCTCTTTATTTTTATTCTTCCTTGTTGAAAGACTTGCAACTTTTTTTTAACCATTTTTAAAAAAATATATAAGGTCAAGACACAGTCAACAATGAAGAAAGCAGATATTGTGCACTTTAAAGGTTTTATCTTTCTTTACAGAAAATGTGTGAGAAGGAGAGAGGTCTATGCTAGACACACCAACCGCTGACAATTATCTAACAGTGTAGCTCTAGGTTGTGATATTGAGTCTGGAACCCAAAAGCATCGTTTTATGGCTTCTATGGCTTTTACATGACTCTGGATAATGGATCCTTTGGTTCACACATGATTACAATAATTGTATGGATGAGAACTAATTTTCAAAACATCTGATCCTATTCTCCCATGGCATCTCTCCCTTGGAAAAGTACTTTAGAGCACTGGTTCTCAGCCAGGGAGATTCTGTGCCCCGGGGACATTGGGCAATGTCTGAAGATATTTTTAATTGTCATGTTTATGGGTGGGGTGCTTCTGGTACCTTGTGGCTAACAATGCTGCTAAATGTCTGCAGTGAACAGGGCAGCTCTCATCAACAAAGAATTATCTAGTCCCAAGTGTCAGTTTGAGAAACTCTGCTCTAGAATGACAGTTCAGAAGCACTCGAGAGGAGTGGATGGCACTCCAAGGGGACAAAACTTCCATCAAGAGCAGCCTGCACAGGTTGGTCTTCCCGGGTTACAGAGAGTTAATGCTGCTCCGTAATGGGCTTTTCCAAAGAGTAACTCAAGCAGCAGTTCAGCACCTGCCAGAGTATATTATAGAAATTGCTTTGGGGCTTAATGAATCACAAAGAGCTATAAAAGCATCTTCAATAAAACACTAACAAGATTTCACACATTGTAATTGAGGAATAAGAGGGTGACAGCATTGCTTTCCAGATTTAAAGGAACATTTTCCCACTTATTTTATTAATTTCTGTTTGTAAAGTTGAGTGATGGTGGCCAATGTCCATCCTGCATTGAGAATTAAAGCTTCGCTGTACAATGAAGAAAATCCAGAGATTATGGTGTATTCTTCTTTCTTTTCATTCCAGTTGATCAAATACACGTCTGAAGACTACAAATTGCATTAACAACCATGAACTATCAGGAACAATCCTTCGATGGCTATTTATCAAATTTGTAAATGTGATGAAGGAGTCAAGAAATTCTCCGTCTTTACCTCCTTCTGTCAATTCTCAGTCGCACATATTTTCACTTTTAACCTTTCTGAAACCAGGTTTATCTTGCAATGCAATGCAAGCGTACCATCACTGTCATTCTGGTAGCAGTCATGCTGTAATTATGTGAAAATTGTCTGACAGGATAAGGGAAATGTCAGTACCAGTGGATCTTACATTTGATAAAATAACGTTGGTTATCCAGAGTTATGCTCACAGGGGCACAGCAAACACCTTATGGCCACAACGAGACTCACATGCATATTGCAAGGAAGGGCCAGACCCTCACAATTTGTCTTTTCAAAGATTCTTCATAGATATAAATTCACACAACCCTGTCATGAATTATTCTAGAAATTGTATGCAAGCAATTAGGATACAGAAAGTACTCAGGCTCCTGAGACCTGGAAAGTCAAATTACAATAATGGAATCTTCTTTCACCATACCTAGGCCATCCCAGAGACCAGCAAACTTGTTGCTTCTACTGAATTTCCTCATCTTAACTGCACTAAAAGTCTTCCCTGACATACTGTACTGTTTCTGGACTCTTAAAGCCCAGGCCAGGAACATACCACCATCCCCATCACTATTCCAATTTCCATAGAGCAGGAGGGAGGAAAAAACAGCAATTAGAGGCATGTTTCTGAAATAACTTCCAGGATTTGCATTTTTTACTTAGGAACAGCTGTAGCAAGATAGGTCTCAAAATGCTCGAGTGGTAAAATCCACTTCCTGAACGTGCTGCATAAACTTCACATTTTCCTGCCCAAACACACTGCTATGTTTGTGAGATGCCGCTTAGTTTACAAATAGGGACACCTTCTATCTGGAGTTGGGGCAGTGATACGGAGGATAGGTGGTGGGACACCAGGGCTCTTTCTAGGAAGTAATCCTCTGGAGGAAGATCAGACACAGACCAAGACAAATAGACTTCCTGACACTGGGATAGAAGTTGCAATTGGGGACCAGTCAGTTCTGGAATTACAGGAACCATCACTAACAGTCATTGTTCACGAGCAGGAGCAGTGGGGGTTCCAGGGTAAGTGTAGAGTTTCTATTCCCAATTCTGGGAGAAGGAGGAAAGCCTCTCTCTGAAATGCCCTAACACTGACTACTGGTCATCTGGTGGAGACGTCGGCTACTTGAGTATTTCTCTGCAAAAGAGTCCTTGTATAGCAAGCCATAGCAGATTCTGGACATTTTTGGTAACTGGAGTGGTTAATGTGAGCTTCCTACAAATATTTTCTGGCCTCACCATGAAGCAAGAAGAGAGGGTCGAGAGCAACAGGTCTTCTCGGCATTTGTGTCTCTTGTCCACAGCCACGTGAAGCATCGTTTGGCTGTACATTGTATTCTCCTGCCTCTGTACAATTTATATGAGTGTCTAAGGATTAAGGTGACTTAGATAGTAATGAAGAAATAATAAGGAAAATAAATATTCTATAAAGTTTATTTCAATAAAGCTTCAATGCTTTCCTCCAGTAAGATTTCCATTATCAAGTTTTCATCTGATCATTTGCCAGAGGCTTCTGTCTAATATTACCCTGTAGGACTTGCACTGTTAACTTGGAGACAAAGAAACATACAGAACAATTGTAGACAAAGGCCATTAATTAATTTTTTTTTAAAGATAAATTACAAACACAAAAAAATACATGGAAGAAGCTCAGGATGTTTTTCTAATTAGAGCTTTTATACCCATTTCACAATTTCAACTGCTCAATACACACATATGCACACATACACATATATTATTTCTATCACTGATTTGGTTCTTTTGTTTTCCTAAATTGTAGTCTAGTTCTGAATTATAGAATTACAGACTTTTTCAAAGGGAAACTTAATGAGCAATTGAATAGCAGTGATTATCAACTAAAATACAAAAAATGACAAGCCATATTCATATTTATAGTCATAGTTCTGGGGAAAATTTTGGAACAGTGGTTTAAAAAGACAAAGTGAACAAGAATTTGTTGTTTATTCATTAACAATCACTTTCTAGTAAAATCACATACTCTTAGAGTTGGGTAGAACTGTTGGCAACATCTAGTTTTACCTTTTATGAGATATGTGAATTTATGGGACATCCAATAATAGCAGCCACCCAGATTTTCTTTAAATACCTCAAATATCCTATATAGCACTCTGCTAATGAACCTGCTTCATTTTTTTCATAGAAATAAATAGATACCAGACAAGAAATAGTGTGTACGTTGCCAGTGATGTGTTGGTAAAAGTGTAACAAATAGTAGTTTAAGAAAAATAAAAGCCCTAATTTGTATCAAATGTCAATCTCCATGGTGATTTCAGTGAAGCCTCTGACAGGGAGTTAGGAAGAGATTCAAATAACCTATTATTGTAAGCAAACAGTTCTTGTTTTTTTTTTTTTTTTTTGGTTACTATGATGAAGTTGTTTTGTCAGGGCCACTCCCTTAAACTTAACTACTACGATTAAACATTCCCTTTCCCTAAATCATTAATTTCTCCATTTTTGGAAAAATTTTTTTTTCTATCAGAAACTAATAGGCTATGTATGATCATTGTACTCTTTTTAAAATTTCTCCGACTAGCACCCATCACTACTTGATAGTTTGTCAGGTATGTTTAGATTTTCAGTTGAGTTCATATTCCATCTCCTTCAATTAGAATGGAAGGCTCACAAGTTCAGGAGCCTCGTTAGTCTTGCTCACAGCTTTTATCTCCAGAGCCTACTGTAGTTGTAGGCACACAGTACATACTCAGCATATAATTAGTGATTTATGAAAACAGTAGAAACTTCATAGTACAGCCTTTTATTTTATTTATTTATTTTTATTATTGGGGATTCATTGAGGGTACAGAGAACCAGGTTACATTGATTGCATTCGTTAGGTAAAGTCCCTCTTATAGTTGTGTCCCTTCAAAAGGTGTGTCATCCCCCACCCCCTTCCTCCTTCCCTCTCTTTGTTCTCCCCTTCCCCCACCCCCCACTGTGTACTAGGTCCTTAATTGTCCTCACATCAGACTTGAGTATATGGGATTTTTGCTTCTCCATTCTTGTGATGCTTTAATAAGAATAATGTGTTCCACTTCCATCCAGGTTAATACAAAAGGTAATTCTTAGTAATAAAAATAAAGCTAGGGGCATTAGCCTACCAGACATCGGCTGTACTACAAGCCCATAGTGGTCCAAACAGCATGGTATTGGCACAAAAATAGAGACATAGACATCTGGAATGGGACAGAAAACGAGAAAATGAAACTAACATCTTATAGCCACCTAATCTTTGATAAACCAAGTAAGAATGTACACTGGGGGAAAGAATCCCTATTCAATAAATGGTGCTGGGAGAAATGGATATCCACATGTAAAAGACTGAAACTAGACCCACACCTTTCTCCACTCACAAAAATTAATTCAAGATAGATAAAAGACCTAAATTTAAGGCACAAAACTATAAAAATCCTCAAAGAAAGCATGGGAAAAACACTTGAAGATATCAGACCCCGGGAAAGACTTTATGAAGAAGACTTTCATGGCAATTGCAACAGCAAGAAAAATTAACAAATGGACTTAAACTGGAAAGCTTCTGAACACCCAAGGAGACAACAACCAAAGCAAACCGACAACCTACACAATGGGAAAGGATACAGCCTTTTATTTTTGGTAAAATTTCTTTATTATTAAAGATTTCTTCTTCATGTTGGTGAATCTGTTCTTAAATGTGCTCTGGCTGTTATGAATAGATTCTGTGTGCTGTTCAAGAGTAAGGAAAGAATAGTGTACGCACGAGTCATCAAAGGAATGTCACCAACTACCTGAGGGAATTATATCAGGTTGAAACTAATAAAATGATGCTTAATAATTTTCTATTATACATCCTTATGAAATATACCATATTAATTTAGAATGATGTTAACTGGTAAAGGTCTTGACAATTAATGTTCAGGAAGGGTTCAAAAAGTCTTTTTTCTTATCCTTTGGTTATAGCTCTTCGTAACTAAATTATGAAATATTCGTCTAACTGTAACAAATCATATTATTTCATATAAGAAACTAAATTTAATTCATGTAAAATCTTATATAAATTCCAGGCAGATGGCCTTTCTGAAACTTTGTATTAATGATGGATGACGACGAAGCCCATCAAGAAGATCCCTGCTGCCTTCTTATTGTGGAGACAGCCCAGCTAACATCTTTCATCATTGATATTGTCCCCTTTCAGGCTGCTGGGCAGGAGTCTCTTCCCCAACCAACCCCTTGAATAGTTGTGAGGCTTAAAGTTTCTTTCCTAGGCCCTTTATATTTCTCTCTCTCTGTACTGTCTGTTGATCTCAGCCAGTTCTACGAATTTAATGGTCAACGCTGACAATTCTTCAAATCTTATTTTCCAGTTCAACTCTCATTCTTGAGCTTCAAAACTGGCAAACTCAACTGTTCACCTGACATCCCATTTGAGTATCTCACAGGTATCACAAAGGAATAGCTACCAAACTGAATTTGTTTTCTTCCACTCTCCGTTAAGCACATTTTCTATTTCCCTCTTACCCCTATTTCTCTCTGGTACCCCTCTCTATACAGCTAAAAAACCACTTATCCCCAGTCATGGCCTTTTATCATACTCTTTCTGTGTTGCCTTTCTCCCAGCTTCTCCTCTTCACTATAGAGTAAGCCCTGTCTTCTTTCCCTGTGGTATTTCTAGCACCCAGCACTGTGCATAACAAGTGCTGGTTCTCAGCATTTGTCGAATACCTGCCTGTCTTTCTCAAAGGTATTAGAGAAAAGATCTATGAATTCTTTTAGGCTTCCATATCTCTCCAAAATGCAGACACTACCCCTATTAAGGAAGTGCCAAAACTGAGTATTTATTAAGTGAATATGGTCAAATGCAGTATAGATCATACAGTATAATCAGTTTTCTTTTGCTGCACCAACAATAAGCTTTAGGAAAGCTAATCCAGTATAAGTCACAACTTTCAAATATGCCAATTCAATGCCTGAATGCCTTGTCATTATTGTCATTTTTGATGCCTTTTCCTTTCCAATTACATGCTTGAAGCACAAGACACCGAAGTACAATTCTTCTTTCTTAATATCATAGTGGTTTAAATTTAGATTCCTTAGAGGAAGGGAAATGCATACAATAGAGGATTGAAAAAGTTGTTAATACTTTGCAAGAAATTCAACTCTATTAAGTACAATTCTAAAAGAAAAAAAAATCAGACCCCCCCCAAATTTCTCTTTTCAACAATGAGCTTCATGGTTAAATTTGCTGTGGTTACTTTGCTTGTTTTGCTCTTTGTCACAATGTCTCCATGGACCCATTATCATCAGACCCAAGTGTTGAACCGTGACGAAGTTGAAAGGACGATTCATTTCTCAAAAGTGAATCCGGGCTCTACTAAAAATTGAAGGGGCTGGAAGGCCACTATTTGACTAGGAAAATTATGGAGAGGAAGACGATTACCAGGTGGTTTTCCGTTTGAAGACCTCTGCTATCTTAGAAAACCTAACAGTCTGCCCTGATGAAAATCTGGAAGATGTGTATGGGATGGTAGAAGACACAGGAGTTGACTAGACAGAGCTTACGCTGACTGTGACACTGACCACCTGCGTCATCAGGAGAAGAGGAGCTCGAGTGGCCGGCCCAGTGTATGGAATACTTTTGATACTTTCTCAGTACTCTATTCATAGGAATAAGAATGTTAGCAGAATGTGAATATGGGTGTTTATACACTCAGGCATTTTTATTAGTTTGCTGACATTTGATCAGACGTTTAGAAGTCTTTTGGAGTGACTAACTCACAGGCCTACATCGTCAATTTCCATAAGCACTAGACAAAATAAAATCAGTCTCCATAACAGCTTTGATACATTTAATAAAGCACACAAGAAATCTTATAATTTGCACAGGCTAATTTACACATATGTATAACTGAGAAATAAATTTAAAAGATTTTAGTCTTCCAACTATACCATACAGAGAAAAATGGGGAAAAATGATTTACTAACCACCAATAAACAATTTTAAATAAATTCTCATATCCTATCCTAAAATAAAGTTCCAATGCCCCAAACACACATTCTGAGTTCCCTTGTTAGGGGTGTTATTTTATTTCCATGTGATTCCACAATTTCTGTATGTATGTTACAGTATGTTGACTCTCAGGGCCTGAATTGTTATCTTTCAAGAAGGCATAATCAAGTTTAGTCAATGTTATTTGTGGCTTAAGAACAAAGGGCATGATTTGGGTCAGATCAAGTGCTTGGGATATTTCTTCAGTTTTACTTTTTTAACAACCTTTGAATGCTCACCTTCGTCCATGGAGTTAATTTCTGCTTAGTGCAGCTATATTATGGAATTGCATTACATGCCACTCTGTTTTAGGCTCTAACATTGCTTAAGCTGAGATTCTAGATGTAAAAGGTAAATAGTCTTCTCATTAATCTTCCTGCTTGTTTCAAGCTCCAAATAAAAACATAAATTTTGCCAAGTTCAAAGGAAATTGATGTATCTCATGGAATATGGTAATTTTTTTAAAGGTTAAGTAGGTTTGGATGTGATATCAGTGGAAACCTCTGGGAAGAAGTATAGTTTCAAATTATATGACAGAATACTGTTTCAAAGAATATTAATCAATTTCTTTTACCTCCATATACTTAAGTAAATTTATTCATTAATTCTACTACATGGGCCTCCTTTATTCTCCTCAGACAATTAGAAGTACTAAATACTGATTTAGCAGGACGTTTCCTGAGGTAGGAGGAATGTGGAAGGTATTGTGATACAACCTGAGAGTCAAAATGGAAAATCTGAATTTAAAACACATGAGAAAGAAAGAAATAAGGAATGAATGAATGGAGGGATGGAGGAAGAGAGGAGGAGGGGAAAGAAAGAAAGAGAAAGAAAAAGAAGGAAGGGAGGGAGGGAGGAAGGAAAGAAGGAAGGAAGGAATTGGTTTAAGGAGAAAAAGAGAAAAGAGAAAACTATGATGCAGACCTGCAGTTCCCTCTCTGACTCCTTCCTAGGCTGGGACATGGGGGGAGCAGAAAGACTAGAATAGATTTCCCAGGGCAGGACCTCGGTTTAGTCTGAGCAGCCAGCACTCCAGCATGCCAACAGAGCAGAAGTTGGTAATAAGGAGTTGTTTGTTCTCAGTCAGTTCTATCTGATGAGACTAATAGTAGTAGCATTATAAGTGAATACACTCTAAATGCCATGTAGTCTAATTGTGTTATGTGTATTAGCTCATTTAATCCTTCCAATAGGCCAGGCGCTGTGGCTCAAGCCTGCAATCCTAGCACTCTGGCAGGCCTAGATAGGTGGATTGCTTAAGTTCAGGAGTTTAGATACCAGACTGAGCAAGAGCAAGACCCCGCCTCTACTAAAAATAAACTATTGTCTAGGGTGAGGGTGCGGTGGCAACGCCCATAGTCCAAGCTACTCAAGAGGCTGAGGTGAGAGGACCACTTGAGCCCAAGATTTTGAGGTTGCCGTGAGCAATGATACCATGGCACTCATTCTAGGGTGACGGAGTGACTTTGTCTCAAAAAAGAAAACAAAACAAAATCCTCCCAAGAATACTATAATAAGCATTACTATTATATTTATCTTCTGGAAGAGGAAACAGAGGCACAAAAAGTGATATGCCCAAAATCAAATGGCAAATGCTGTAGCCAGGATGTCAGTCAGTCACCCAACCTGACTCCAGAGGCTACACTTAACCACCGCTACTAACATTTCACGAGGGCCCATGCAGTTAGCCAGCATCATGTCACACATTTCTTGTTCAGCAGAAGAAACAACCAAGACTTTGCCTATCAACTCCACAGACCTAAACCAGGGCAATCACTCCTCAGACCAAAGGGTGCATGACCTCGGAGTGGTGGCACACACCACTTCTAGGTTCTGAAATGGTTTTGATACTTTAATTCTTGGTGTCAGGGAGACTCAGAGACTGTCAACACTGGACGCAGGCACTGCTCATACACGGGAAGACTATCAAGACCCTGCACCTGCGGAGTGTCCTGTAAATATCATGGTGGAAGGGGCAGGGCACGGGCGAGGAGGTGAGGCCTGTTGACTTCTCAAGCCCTTTCATTTCAAAGCTTTGACAGTTCTGAGATTCAAGGGAGATATTGCTGCTCTTTCTGCCATTTCCATCTTTTAATGTTGGCAGCTCAAAAAAAGGTTCTGGGATGTTTGGAGTGAAGCTACTTATTAAAAAATAATTAACAGTGAGATCATCATGGGCAAGCCTGGATTTTAACAAAAGAGCTCATGAAATTTTCAGTGTTTTAAAACTGCTATATGTGAGCCTAAAACCTAAAATTAGCAATGATGAAGGGGAAATCAGGCACTGTGGTAAATGTCCGCACAGACCAGAATCGGGGAACTGCCTGCTGTTTCTGAATCCTAATTTCTTTAGACCTTTTTGTATTAAATGATTTTAGGCTATAAATAAATGACTCTGTTTTATTTCTGCAGCATAGGAGGGGAGTCTGCTTCATATACTTTTACTCCTGTTAGCATTTAACATGTATTAACATTTTTACAGTGCCCATCAATAGATAGCAAAGGTACTGTCCATAAAGCCTCAGCATGTGTAGACTCCCAGCCATTAATAAGTAAGGTGCTTGCTCTTTTTCTATACACAAAACATACATGGATGTACATACACACATACATACATAAAACAATGTCACTTTTCTTGTGATATGACTTTTGAAGTTAAAAATTCATGAAAATATGGCAGGAATTGATGGAGGAAAGGCATACAGAATATTAAATATTTATTGAGTACCTGCTATATATAAAAATCATGACAGTCACTGGGACAAAGATGAATGAGGCATGGGTCTGGCCCCAAAGAATGTCAGTCTACAAGGAGCGGATAGGACGTAGGAGATGTGAGGCAGACAGGTCAATATATAATTAATATATAATAAGGGCTTCATAGGGTATACTGAACTTGGGCAGAAATAAACCATGTCAAAGGCTCCTGTAACACAAGCGTACTGATTTGACACTAGACTGAAGCCAAAGTCACGTTGGAACTTTTTTAAGAAGACTACCCAGAGATTCATTTGTGATGAGTGAACACACACTTCAGGATAAGAGACGCAGTCATTTACCGAATGCCTACTTTCCATTCATTTGCTCTAGTTCTCACAATCTTGTAAGCTTGTTTTACAGACAAAAACATCTAAGTTTCTGAGAGAGGCAGTGAGTTGCACAATGTCCCAGCAGGACAGTGGCAGAGCTAGACTTCCATCCAGGGCTAGCCACAATTCCACCCCCGAAACAAGAACAAGCTTGTCTGGCTTCGGCTCTGTGGGTTCTCTTTTCTGTAGCCAGGACTACTCTTTTCCCAGGCTGTCTGTTCTGGGACGCATTGCATTCTCATTTCTACACTCGTAGCTGTTGAGATTGTACTGGGTATAGGCTCTATCAGTGGTTTCAAGGCGTTGCTTCCCCCTAACATGTTCAGCAAGACATTGGTTTTCTGCTTTTTTGTTAACCCTTGGTGTGACTCTTATTGGTTTAGTTGACCCTTCAGCCCTCTGTCTACTGTGAGTATTCAGCATTCTGTGCTAGGTCAGTAATGTGGGGTGTGCTGGGGCAAAGGGAAGGGATTTTTCTCCTCCCTTAGGCAAGAAGAATTGCTTCTTTGTCGGGGTTAGAGTTGCAAACAGATGCCCCTTTGTACAGTGTCGTGATACTTCCTGGGTAACACCATTAAATGTTTCCCAGGGAGCAGAACTCTGGGGTCATCGCTGAATTACCATTTAACTTCCACTGGTATGTGAGCCTTCAACTGTTGTTCACTGTACTATTGAACTCTGTATGTGATAAAAGTAAGATGCTCATGAACTGAGTCTTAGACAAAAGGAATCATGAGCTGAATCTTCGGCATAACACCTATCTTGCTCACCATAGTGCACCCCAAATCCAACATAATGCGTGCATGACATGTAGGAGGAGTTCAGTGGAAGTTTACTGAAGGGATGGGCGTGGAGAAGCTGCTGGCTGCGTGGCTGTGCGTGGGAGGGCCGTTTCATCACTTACCTCCTCTTTTCTCTGAATGAAGACGCACACGAGTAATTACTTAGGTTGACTGCATAAGCTAAAAGACAATTTAGTTAACTCAGATTATAAGAGGTAATGAATATATAGGGAAGGTAATGAAGATGTAGGGTAGATAAGAAGATATTTTGAGGTGTTGGAAATACAGTCCCGAAGAAACTCTACCTTATTTCTGGGTGACCATAATCATAGATGAACTGTTTGTTCTCCCTCTCCCTTTGTCTTACACACACACACACACACACACACACACACACACACACACACACACCACAGTCTCTCTCTCTCTTTCTGCTCTTCCAGGAGTATGTCTGGATATGCAAATAAAACTGCTGCACAATTTCTAGGAGAGGCAACAAGACCAGAGAAGGACTAGAGCAATTGTAATCTTAGTTGCCTAGCAAAAGTTCACTGTATAAATACTAAGAGGACTTGCTTTTAGAAAAAAAAAAAAGGTTTAGGTTTGGCGCCTGAACCTCAGTGGTTATAGCGCCAGCCACATACTGGGGCTGGTGGGTTTGAACTTGGCCCGGGCCTGCTAAACAACAACAACAACAACAAATAGCGAGGCATTGTGGCAGGTGCCTGTAGTTTCAGCTACTTGGGAGGCTGAGGCAAGAGGATCGTTTAAGCCCAGGAGTTTGAGGTTGTGAGCTGTGACGCCACCACACTCTACTTAGAGAGTGACATAGTGAGACTCTGTCTCAAAAAAAAAAAAAAAAAAATAGGGTTAGAAAAGACTTTGAAAGGTCAAATCTAATACCTATTTTCCTTAGGAATTTTTTTCAAAGCATGGAGAACATATAATTAAGGGCCATTTGTTATATGGAAAACAGAGAAACTCGCATCTCATTTGGTTTGTTTTGATGAAGAAAGCGGCTTAGCTCTGTTAACATATCTCCATTTAGATTTACTTCAAAAGGGAGAATATCTTTTCTATGACCTTCAGCTTTATAAAACCTCTGAGGATGGAAAGGGAAAAGGGATCCTAGAAACACAGCAGATCCAATGTGCTTACGGAGAAAAAGAAAATCTGAATAGGCCTATAATGAGGAAAGAGATGGAATCAATAATCAAACCCACTCCAAAAAGTAAAGCCCATGGTGAATTCTACCAAATGTCTAAAGAACAGTCAATTAATTCTATGAGGCCAGCATTACCCTGATACCAAAGCCGAATAAAGATATCACAAGAAAGAAAAAGATGCAAATGGAATCCAGCAGCATATTAACACAACATATTAAAGGGATTTTACATAGTGACCAAGTAGGGTTTATTGCTGAAATGCAAACATGTTCACCATAAGAAAACAAATCAATGTAACACATTAATGGAATCAAGAGGAAAAATACTTGATGACGAGGAAAAATACGTGATCATCTTAACTGAGGCAGAAAAGGTATTAGAGAAAATCAGCATTATTTCGTGATAACGACATTCAACAAAGTAGACACAGGAAGGAACTTCCTCAACCTGATAGAGGGGATGTGTGAGACAACCTTGCACCAACATCATACACAGTGGTGAAAAACTAAAATCTTTCCCCCTAAGATTAGGAACACAACAAGGATTCTTGCATTCATTACTTTATTCAACACTGTAGTATAAGTTCTAATCAGATCAATTAGCCAAGAAAAAAAATAAAAGACATTCAGACAGAAAAGGAAGAAGCAAAACTACCTATTTGCTGAAGATCTGCTCTGATTTACAAAGACTCCTATAGAACCTACACACACACACAAAGAAAAAAACAAACAAGAAACAGAGCTGATAAACTAATTTGGTAAAGTTGCAGATACAAGATCAACAAACACACAAAAATTATATTTCTATACATAAGCAATAATTAATCCAAAAATGAAATTAAGAAAACAATTCGAGGTCTGCCATGGAGGCTTGTACCTGTAATCTTAACACTTTGGGAGGCCAAGGTGGAAAGATTGTTTAAGGCCAGGAGTTTGAGACTGGCTCAAGCTACACTGAGACCCCGCTGTACAAGGAAAATAGAAAAACTGGCCATTTGCGGTGGCATATGCCTGTAGCCCCAGCTACTTGGGAGACCGAGACAGGAGGATTGTTCCAGTCCAGGAGTTGGAGGTGGCAGTAAGCTATGATCGTGCCACTGCCCTCTGGCCCCAGCAAGAGAATGAGACTGCAGCAACTCCTGCCCCCAATCTCCAATAAAACAAAACAATTCCACAATTGCAGAATGTCACCTCCATACAATGGGTTATTATTCAGTCATACAAAGAAAAGAAAGTCTGACATGTGGTTTGACAAGGATGGCTTAGAAACATGATATTAAGTGAAAGAGGCTAGGCACAAATGTCATACACTGTATGATTCAATCTATATGAGATATGCAGAAACCGTAAATGCAGAAAGACAGAAATCAGATTTGTGTTTATCAGGGGATGGGCAAAAGAGCGAAATGAGGAGAGATTATTTAATCGATAGCGGATTTCTTTTGGAGGTGACAAAAAACTTGAGAAGTTATGATTGCCCAACACTGTGATGTGCTCAATCCTACTGGATTGTGTACTTTAAAATGGTTAAGCTCACGTTATATGAATCTTGCCTCAACAAAAAAAGAGGAAATAAATTCTGTGATACATTTGTTACTCATGGATTAGAGTCAATGAACCCGAAAGAATAGCAAGCTTTATCATTTGAAAAATTGACTAAAACAAAACATAAAAAAAATAAAAAAAAGTAAGGGATTGTCTTTGAATGGGATGGGTGGTAGAGCTGTGTTGACAGAAACAAAAATCTCTACCACAGGCTCAGTGAGTCTATCAGCAAACATCATTTGGATATCCTGTGTTCGTGGCATTACATTATATTATTTGATCAATTGAAAGCCCATAAAATCTACTATCATCTCTTCTACAATTGCCAGTATGATTTAAGAATTGACCCCATGCCCAAGACTTTCCCCGGTAGATAAAGCCAATGCAATTGACTGAGGAAGGAGGAAGCATGTACTGGGACAGACTCAGGCGGGAGGTGTGTTCTTGGAGAGCAAACAGAATAATAAAGGGGAAAACCATTTTGAAAGGCTTGGAAAACATCTGTTAGTGGTCGATCAAAAGGGGGATAAGCAGAAGTGTGAAACAAAGCAATTAAATGGGGGGAGAAGAAATAGCGTTTAAATAAAAGAGGATGATTGTTGATACATGGAAAATACAGATGAAGTAATTTATAGAGCACCTGTGGCCTTTGATGGCTAAAGAAGATGCCACTAAAAGCATCCACTTAACCAGTATATGAATGAATTAATTAGAAAGTAAGTGGATGTTGAATTACATGTAATTATCTCTAAATATAAGAAAAATGATCAATGTAGGGCAAATATGGGTAAAATCACTTCACACAGTAAATTGGATTTATATTGTATCCTGAGAAGTAGGTAGGAATTAGTCACAGATGAGCAGAGCTATTTCTTCTAAGTCAGAAGCGGAATGAAATGGACATGGTGGGAAGATACATGAGACAGTGAGGGCTCTGTTTAGGGTAATGGTTTATGTTGTATGGGACAATAAATCAAGTTTGGATATGTAACACAGGACCAGATAAATGAAGTCCTTAAATGCTGATGTGAAGAGCCTCGACTTTATCCTTTGTGCAGATGGGATCCGTTAGAGACTTTTGAGCAAGGCTATAATATCATAAAAGCAGAATTTTAGAAGTTCAATGTCATGGTGTTTAGAATGATTGGGAAATACGAGCTATCATAATAGGAAGATGACTAGTTAAATCATTTTTAGAGTAATTAAATCACTATAAAAAGATTATCATGGGGCTAGGATGGATAGACTGAGATTGAAAGAAAGAATTCTATGAGCATGAAATTCAGAGACAGACTAACTAAAGGGTCAGTTAGAGCTGAAAAGTTCCTAACAAATCAAAAGTTTGCAAGAAGAGAAACTAGAAGGACAGGAGAGACTTTATAAAGAAGGGAATGAGAAGAAGAACTAGATTTGGAGTCTGAACAAAGGGAGCCTGGAGCATGTCATACTGAAGATTTCCTCTAGGGAGACATCCAGGGCAGGAAGTCAAGAGAAGCCGGGTCAGAAAGCACAGATTTGCAATTCACTGTTTGACCCCTTCTAGAGTTCTCTCGAGGGGGTTAATGTTTTAAAGAAACTCTGGAAAAGGATGTAATCAGTATCTTCCATCATTATTCTTTGGAAGGACTCTTGGCTTTTCCTCTTGCATTTGTATATTCCTGCTAGAATGATGATGGAGAAAGAGAGACCTATTATGGGATGGAGAGGCAGGCTGCTGAAGGGCGGCTCTCAGAGGGCAGGCCGCTGCATCTGTGCAAGTATCCCCTCCCACCTTCCCTTTCCTGTCCACACTCAGCTCAGTTTCCAAGAGCAGAAAGAAACCTTTAGTGTAAGATACAAGAAATATAAGCCAAGTAGGAAGCAAACCCAAATGTATACAATCTAGTTGGATTTTTCAGGAAAATTTGTGCACACGCGCATTTGTGGCTCTGTCTAGCCCCACGGTGTGAGCCGTGTGGGTGCCCGGCGGGAACATCGCTGCTTTCTGAGATGCACCCTGATGTGGAAGGGAAAGTGCAGGTTCAGTCATAAGCTGGCTTTTCTGGCAGGTGTCTTGAGAAAAATGTAGGATGATAAAGGCAGTTTTCCAGCATGGAAGGTGAGATGAGCCTACTGAGGGTGAAAAGCAAACAAAATAAGAAACTAAACTAAGGCAAACGAATGTCACACTTACACTTTCAAAGAAGAGATCTTCAGAATACCTCGGAGGACTCCATAGCAAAGCAAGAGCATTTTTTCAAGTCAAGGGAAAAAAAAATCATACTTTTAGATTAAGATCTAAAAATGCAGCAAATATCCAAAATATTGCAGTCTCCCAAATCGTTAATAATATCCACCTGCTTTCAAATTTCATTGTTGGAAAAATGTTACATTTCACCAACAAATGACTGCCGACCAGCCTACTGCTATTACTTTCTTCCTTTGTCATTTTTTCATTTCATTTTTTTTCCCCCTAAAGCTGAGTGGGTCCTTATGTGAATAGAAATGTCACAAACCTGACTTCAGGTTTGTTTACTGGATGCATTTTTATTAATAGCAACATCTGATTTTTGACTGTTGTGGCTACAAGTCTCATGAGATCAACCAGGATGGGAAACAAAACAAAAAACAACAACTAGAAACTCACAAAAAGATGGTTTCAGCTGTGAAAGCAACAAAGAGAATGCGAGAGGGCAGAAGCCCGGGGAAGGAGTCGGGAGGAGAGAGGGGAACAGGGTCACGGGAGCAGCTGCTTTCTCATCATCATGACTAAGATGGAAGCAGGTTTGGCAGAAAGCACAGACCCTACCCATAGAAGACCAAAAAGCCCAAAACAAGGTGCCCTTCCATTTCTCTGCCAACCTGATGCTTCCCTTCGGAAGGCTCTTGGACCTGTGCTCGGCCTGTGGTGATGCTCACTGAGGCTATGATGGGCTCTCCCAATTCTCCTTGGAGTTTCATTTGTACTAGACCATTTCTTTTCACTGTGTCTCAAGGGCCTTTCTGCAAAAAGAGAGGTCAAAAGAGGGAGGTTCTAAGTTTCCTTTCAACTTAACATTCTGTGATTTCTGCAAAGGCACAGAAAACTGTTAACTTTCTAGCAAAGGGCTTTGAGGCTGACATGATTTATCCACGAGTCACTTCTACGTTTTCATTCACAGTTTTTGAAGCTATTCTCCTGGTGGTAGCTCACAAAGACATATCACAATCGCTACAAGTCCCTCACCACCACCCCAATTATACATTTTTATTGGCGGTGGTGCAGATAGAACAAGGCCAAACGCTTCTAAAACCATTGAACCATCGCAAGCTGTGTTGACAGCCTGGTCCTCTGGGTGCCTGGTTTGTTACTCCTGATAATGTTTGCCATTCCCCTTTCTGCATTCATAATTTGATAGATAAACATTGTATCTTGTTTGCATTACCCTGCTTTTCCAAAAGGCTGTTAATGACTTTTTAGAATTTATTATTGCCAAGAATTTTAAACATTATGTTTCATTATAGTAAGTTTTTAAAAGTATTGTTAGCAAAAGTCTGAAAGAGCTATAAAAACAAAGCCAGCGTGGTAAGCCTGGGGTGGTCAGTTCTGCAGGGCCTTTTGTGAACAACGGTGGATGGCTGAGTCCAGTTCAAACTCAGCCCCTAAACCCTTGCTTGCCTCAAGAGGCATTTTGCTCTCAAGATAACAAGAGGAGCAGATAAAGAAAGTTCTTGGCCTCGCACTCTCTGTGGTACTGTACTCAGAATAAATGGGAAACATACTGAAAAATATTCTCAAAGTGAAGATTCAGACTTTCTCCGGTAATGTTCAGTTGCAATTAAGCACTTAAAGTCAACATAGCTCTAATTCTGAATGGTGCTAAAGCTTAGATAACCAACTCAGTACGGCAAAGTCTGGATGGAAGACTCCTGTTTGGAAGTGCAAAAGAAAATCTATTAGGAATGTATTACTCAGAATAAAAGCTGGTAAAGTGTGTTTAAGATCAATTCAATAGGTGAGGTTGAAAGATGTTTTCCTCGGCTACTTTGTATACAGGTTTCTCAGGGCTTTTTACTGGAAAACGACGTCAGTCAAATCAATGGTGGTGCCCTCCAGGAAGTAGGTCCTTTCTGGATTTTTTTTTTTTTAATGAAATAATAAGGTGGGTTTTATTTTTTTGTTTGTTTGTTTTCTACTAGTAAGAACTGGCACTCTCTCACCTGAAACCTCTTATCTGTTTCCTTGTTTTAGACCCAACTCTCTGATTTTGGGCCATTCACTCCAAAACTGGCATTCCAATAATTTATTGGTTTTGTCAGTATCAAAACAAAGAATTAACACTATAAAAATAATTATTGCTGACAATTCCAAACGCCCTCCTTGGGGCTGTGAACGTGGGTGTCTTGGCCCTTCTGTGCTTTGTCATCTCACTTTACTGTTTCACTTCAAGGTAGGGTTTCGCTCCCCAGCTCTCTCCTTCCTGCATTGGTGAAATTCACAGCCGCCGAGAGGATCTACGCAGGAAAGAGCAATGGAAGTAACTACACAATTCAAAACAACTTCTTCAGTCCTCTGGTTCACCTTGCACAGAGAGCCATACCCGTAAACAACTAGTGTGGTAATGATCAGAAGTACTATGGCTCCCACAGACCAGTCTGTATATGGTGCCCGAGGTTCTCAGACCTATACAAATCATACTGCCAATTTATTCAGGCCGTATACATTTGTGAACAGATAAGGATCAGTTTGAATGAAACTTGTGAAAGGGAAATGTTTTGACTTTTTTTTTTTTTTTTTGGTAGAGACAGGGTCTCACTTTATTGCCTTCGGTAGAGTGCCGTGGCGTCACACAGCTCACAGCAACTTCCAACTTCTGGGCTTAGGCGATTCTATTGCCTCAGCCTCCCGAGTAGCTGGGACTACAGGTGCCCGCCACAACGGCACCTTGCAGTTTGGCTGGGGCCGGGTTTGAACCCGCCACCCTTGATATATGGGGCCGGCGCTCTACCCCCTGAGCCAAAGGCACCGCCCAAGGGAAACGTTTTGAAAAGAATGTTTTAAATCTAGAAGAGTGAGATGTATGTGGGGATCTCCGTCATTTGGTGTGATGACTACGGCGTTAGAGCTTATGGTATAGTCTTGAGTAATTTGGCCTCTTGTTTTTTCTTCTTCTCTGGTTTTCTGCCCTCTGTGGTCTGGGTCAGCATCTCAAATTAACGTTTCAGTGTGATCACCTGCATTCTGCGCAGACTACTTTATTTCACTTAGCATGAGAAGGGGGCAGGAGATTCCAAATCATACCAGTGCACTTCTGAGACCAGACCCGCCAGTGGAAGGGGGATGTTGTAAACCCTGGCTGTCATGATTTTGATCCAGTCGCAGGATGTATTACTTGCTACTTATATTGTGATCAGTGGCAGCAGAGACAAAAAGAGACAATATCCAAAAAATACAGGATGGCCATAGAGTTTGTGTGCAACGGCACATGAACTATCAACAAATAGTGAAAGACAGCCTTTGAGTTTCTCATTCTTTTTTGTTGTTATTGTTATTGTTGACTCTGTTGCCCAGGCTGCTGGAGTGCAGTGTCTTCATTATAGCACTGAACTCCCGGGCTTAAGCAATTTTCCTGCTTCAGTCTCCAGAGTAGCTAATCTGGGAATATAGGCATATACCATGACACTTGCATTTTATATATATAAAAAACAATATATTATAATATTAATAATTATTAATATTGGTAATATTAATAATTAATAATACCAATATATTAATAATGGCAATAATATTAATAATTAATAATATTAATATATTTATAATAATATAATATAAATATTATATTATTTATATAATAATATAATATAAATATTATATTATTTATGTAATAATATAATATAAATATTATATTATTTATATAATAATATATAAATTATTTATTATATATATTTATTATATATATATTTTTTGTAGTAATGGGATAATTTATTATATATATTTTTATAATATATATATATATTTTTTGTATTAATGGGATCTCACTTTTGTCCCAGCTTGTCTCAAACTCCTGGCCTCAAATGATCCTCCTACTTTGGTTTCCCAAAGTGATTATAGGAGCGAGCCACCCATACCTGGCCTGAATTTTTCATTCTTAATGTAGGTAAATCATTTTCTCCTAAAACTCAAAGATAGATTTAGGGTACATAAGTTTTATAATATATTTTCTTTGTAACAGAATTTCATAGATGGTATGTGCACACAGCTTATCCTACTTATATGAAGAATTATCTTTATCTAAGCTAACCCTTTCCATGGTAATAATATATGCCTCTAGAATCCCTTTAAACTATAGCTCCATGAAACTCTATAATAGAGAGTTCCTTACACCCTCCCACATAACTGTGGTGTTAGGTTCTTACGTGGTGAAATGAGGCGAGAAGAGTCCCCTGAGAGCACCCTTCAATGTTCATTTTCATTCCCTTTACACATCGCTGCTACTCAGTCATTTATATATTTCATACCATTTTGGATGCTTAATACTATACTGGCCAATGCTTTAGGAGCTGGGAATACAACAGGAGTCCAAAATATGAAGTTCTTCTTGCAAAGCTGATATCCTTGAAGAGGGAGAGGACAGATGATAACACTAACAACTGCCACAACAACTCAACAAATTACACATCAGAAGAAAAAGCAAGCAGGTTTTGGGTTGTATTTTTCCCCTGTCCTGTCCTGAGTGGGCAAGGGGGGATGGAGTGCGATTCAGAGCAGGTCAGGACCTTCCTTCATAGGGTGACATGTGGGCAGGGATTTGAATGAGATCCAGGAAGGAAGAGTTTGAGAAACACTGACAGAAGTTTTATCTTCTCCCAGGTTGAATTTACAAAGCACTAATCCAGGAAGGAAACCAGAAAATAAAATGAAATCAACCCATTGATTTAATG
The DNA here is from genome assembly GCA_963574655.1 of Perodicticus potto. NCBI lineage: Eukaryota > Metazoa > Chordata > Mammalia > Primates > Lorisidae > Perodicticus > Perodicticus potto. The sequence continues at coordinate 25,260 of CAUYRH010093675.1, forward strand.
AACATGGACAAAACAACTGGTTTGTGGTTTGAATTTCTCACTCTCTCCACTGGCTGGTTTCAGAACACACAAATACAGACGAAGATACAGCTTTAGGGTCGCTAGCTCTCAGGCAAAGCACAACCCCTAGCTGAGCCCTTGATGATGAAAAATCTTTGGTGATCATCATCTTTCTTGATGATCTAGAATTTCAGCCTGTGAGTTTCTGGGAACAGTGACTGCTGTTGAGCTCTCTCTCCACGTCTGCAGTGAGAGTAAGAAGCTGTCACACACCAGCAAGGGTGACAGCAAACTAAATGGTGCTCACAGCGATCCGTCCACCAATACAGATGCATTGAGCAATCTGGAACGTAAATAACGATTCTGCTACTTTCTGTAAAATGGATCCTCCATACAAAGAGCCGAACGGGAGGAGCAGACGTGTGAAGGGAAGCAGGAGTTCCATTTGGAGATGTCTGACAGATACATTGAGAAGACCCTGGGATAGGCAAACCTGGGCCGAGGGAAATTCAAGGATGGAGATATAAATTTGAAAGTCCCATGAGAGCATAAATGGCAGCTAAATCCATGGGGACAGAATGGGTAGAAAAAAGAAGGGTGCCTCATACTAGGCCCTGGAACACTCCAGCACATTTTCAGGTCTGATGAGGGAAAGAGCCAGCAAAGGAAAACAAGACCAGTCACATTACGGGGAAACCAGGAGAGTATGACGTCAGAAGAGGCCAACCAAGAGATGACAGTTTTTCAAGAAAAAGGAAATGCCTCATTATGTCCAATACTGCTGCAAATCTGACAAGTAACAGTAGCAGTACAGTTGTAATAATAGCAGATGACACCTGTTATACCCTTACTATCTGCCGAACATTAAGGGTTGACACAGATCGCCCCACTTAATGCTCACAGTACTTCCCCATGGTAGGAACTGTTATGGTCACCATTTTACAAATGTGGAAGCTGTGGAAAAGAATATTCATAACTTGCCCTGGTCGTGCCTTCTGACCACTGACCAGAGGAAGATGGATAAAGTCGATGGCCTTAGACATAGATGCTTCAGTACGGCAGTGTAGAATCTGGAGCGATCAGAGTGGTTAGAAGGGAAAATGAGAAGTGAGAAAGTAAAGACAGGTACAGACAAGCACAAAGTTATTATATCTAGTGCTTAGAATATTCAGCAATTGATGAGTATTATTAAAATTGTGCTAATAATATGTTATTGCAGTTATTCTTTCAGATAGCTGCCATTCTTGCTGAACTATATAAGCACTCAGAGGGCACACTCTGCATTTGTTCTATATTTTAGACCTTACCCAAATTTCTGTCTTGGTGTTTATCAGGGTTAAGATTTGGAAGAGGTTAATGGCAGAAATTCATTTTGAAATGCCTTCACAGATAGGTAGTGTATGAACACACAGAAAGGGCAAGCATTATATCTCAAAGACACTCAATTACCGAACTCAATGTATAAATTTTAATAAAATGTTAAGTTGATACTTTGTCCAAACTGTTCATATCTGAGATAATAGCTCGGTCTAGATTGAAGGTTCCAAACTCAAAAGCCTGCAGAGACCAGGTTGCAACAGAAATGAGTAAAATGAGCTTGATTTAAGCTTTAGAATAAGATTGGGGCACACTGGAGAAAAACCAGCAGTCAAGACATTTTATGTGAAATTTCTCTCATTTTTGAAAATGCTGGTACCTAATTCATTTTTTTATAATACTGTTCAATGAAAAAGAACATATCTGTGGGATATACTTGGCCTAAAGGCACTAGTTTATGACTCCTGGTCTGTACAACATCAACTCAGCTATCGCAAAGAGTTGATTCTGAGGAAAAAAATCAAACTCATAGTAAAACAAATGAATTAAAGATTTTTTGACATAGTTTATTAGACATTTACATAGCAAGGCAGCTGATAGTTAAAAAACCTTAGGAGAAAAATATATATGTCAAGACTTTCAATGAGAGTGGAAAAGAAGAAAAGAGAGATAACTTATCATCATTATTAGTTTAAAAAGATCTGCCTGAAAAATTGTATGTTCCAAGGAAAGCTCCACTGCATGGGGGTAGCTCTGAGGACTACCGCTAAAGTGGGATGATGTGTTGCAGCTCTCACACCGTTCCTACTCTGCGGCAACGGTTGGTGTGACAACCTTAGGCAGCATTCACAGAAATGGGAATATGTGAGGTCACCTTTTTCGGAGGGAAAAAATATACCTTCTACAGTCAGGTAAATATTTTATAACTGTTTGGCACATCTCATAGCATACTGCTTAGATCAAAAGAACATCATGAGTGTTTGTGTCAGTACCGTCTAAGAGGTGCAAGAATGCCATCTGTGGAATCAAACCATAAGGTTTGACAGCAATATTGCCCTAGTACGTCACCCAAAAAACATAAAAATTCTTTCTAGTGACTTTACCTAAGAAAAAGACAGTTCTTTGGCTTCCACAGAGGTTGTTCTGTGTTCAGTTGATTCACCAACAGGAGAAGCAGCATATTTTTTTTTCTCTGATTGTGGATGCCACATCTTGTCATACTAAGTACCTCCATCTTCCAGACAAGTTCCACTAGGCACTCACATTAGCAGAAACAAAAATGAATTCAGGCTACCTTGCATGATCTAGATGTTGGTTATATATTTTCTAGGGATAAAACATCCATTACCTTAGTGGGCTTGGCAATGAACAAGACAAATCTTAGAAGGAAGGTGAGTAGCTTATAATAGGGCAGCAATTATAGGCCCATTGGCAACTACAAAGACATATTTGGAATCTGGGTAAATAGTGGCAGCTTTTCCTTTTGCCAATGTTTAAACTCTGGTGAGGGCTATAACAAAATTAACTCGAGGCATTTGGGGATGAGCTTTTAAGTGCTCTGAGACATTTTATTTCCTGAGTAATAGTTTCTGTACCCACTGGAGTCTAGACCTAGGGTATTTATGTCCTCATTCAGCTAGAGTCTTTAAAAGGAAAGAGTCTAAGAGGGCACCCTGTTTACAGAGCAAAAGATCATTAACATACTGAACAAGAATGGATCCCTGGGTAAAGGTTAAAGTCTAAATCTGCTTTGAGAATTTAAGAGAATATTGATGGAGACTCACAGTATCTCCAAAGTATTCAGGTCCATGTTAATTATTTCCCTCTGAAGGTAAATGTAAAGAGAAATTGTGAATCAGGTGCAACAGAATCAAAAAGAAAGTTAACCATAGGTCAATTATGCTATTATTAAAGTCACCAAAAAGGCATTTGAGTCACTTGCTATCTTCTTGATAAAAGATTTAAGTGCTTATTTTTAAGCTAATTAGAGCTCTTTTATATATTTTGATAGTGAAATATCACATACACATGACATACAGAGACACACATATATGGATATACAGAAACAGATCTAATAGCACACATAGGGGATATTATTGGCTAGCTCTTACATATTACTATTTTTTAAAATTTAGACGATTAATCTTTTAATAACTTATTTTATTGTTCTGAGCAATTACTAGCTAGGCAACAATTTTGCCTTTAGTAAGATTTTGCCATTTCCGTAAGCATTTGCTGCTTCCACAGTATAATACTTATACATGAATGACATAGCAAAGTACTCAGTTCTTCAGAAATTAAGGATCCTATTTTGACTTCAAATCTTGCCTTTGGCTCTCAGATCTCCATGATCAAACTAGACAATTATTTTTCCTTACCCAAGCACACAAGAAAAAGGAACAAAGGAATAGAACACAGAAATCTCCACAAATTCCCGAAAGCTGGAGTTTGCGCCCCTTATACTATTGCCATTTTTTGTTAGACTGTCAGATATTTGAAGCCTCTAACTGGATCTAAGCTAATTAATTATCAGATCCAATCTGATCCCAACCTAGCTTAGTTTCTATTGTAACTTCTGAACCCAATCAGGATCAAAATGTTGCTCAAACTGAGAGAGCTCAAAACACAATTTTGTGGCACTCTAGAATCTGAGAAAGAACTTACCCATAAGCCCCAGTTGCAGTGATAGAGCAGTGGGCACAACAGATCTGACAGGTACTTCATTTGGACTCAGTGTTCCTGGGGAGGTCTCTAGGAGCTCTATTTCAGAACCCAACTTCTAACAAATTAAATTGAACAGAGTTTAATTGAGCAGAGAGCGATTCACAAATTGAGCAGTTGAACCAAAAGAAGTTCAGAGAAACTCTAATTTTGGAGAAGATTCGTGGACTGAAAAGAATAAGTCATATACAGAAAGTGGAAATAATGTATAGAAACAGCTGGGCTGGTTATAGCTCAGTGTCTGCCTTACTTTTTAACACAGCAGTTCTCAACCTGTGGATCGCGACCCACAGGAACTGTATTAAAGGGCCGCGGCATAAGGAAGGTTGAGAACCACCGAATACTCCACGATCAGCAAAAGGAAGGAATGGGTGAGAGTGAATATGAATGAAACAGACTGGGAAAGAAAAAAAAGAAAAGAAAAGAAACAGACTGGGGCAAACAGCTGACATTGTTTAACTGAAGTACCCTTTTAAATGAAACCTGTAAGCCTTAAGGTTACCAAGGTTACCCTTAAACAAAGCAGCAAGAGATGTTTCCAAAGAAGTGGAAAAACGCTCACCGAAGGGAAAGCCTCAATACCCTTAAATAGGGCATAACCTGCAATTTTTGTCCGGCCGTATTTGATAGGGGTCTAGCTCTTCAGCTTACTGTTTATGCATGAATATCTGAAAGCTCAATATGCCCTCCAGAATACATGAAAGCAAAAGCTAAGCAAGGAAGGGAAAATAATAAAAAACAGCAAAATTATACAAACATCCAACTAGAATAGGCTCATTCCCTGCATAGGAATCAAGCCTAGGCTGCTGAAGTGAAAGGACACACATTTAACCAGTAGACTACAAGGTCAATTGGCCTTTGCCCTTGTTCCCACAGGGGCAGTGTTCAAAAAAATTGTATCTATTTTTTTTAATTAAGTCATATACACATAGATCATGAATACCTTTATACATATGTGGGGTACAATGTGTTGTTGTTGTTTTTTTTTTTTTTTTTGTAGAGACGGAGTCTCACTTTATCGCCCTCAGTAGAGTGCAGTGGCATCACATAGCTCATGTGTTGATTTTTTTATACAATCTGACGTGGTTACATCAAACCAATCAACGTTTTTTTAGATCAGATAGTTGCTCTTCAATTTTGTCAAGAAAATTTTAAAGGCTAGGAAAACATGTGTCTTTCTTTTTTAATCTAATTTGTCTATTAATAAAATAAGATTTTTTTTAAATAAGAGAGCGTCTAAAGTTTATTTATTTATTTATTTATTTATTTTTTTTTTTGAGACAGAGCCTCAAGCTGTCACCCTGGATAGAGTGCTGTGGCATCACAACTCACAGCAACCTCCAACTCCTGGGCTCAAGCAAGTCTCCTGTTTCTGCCTCCCAAGTAGCTGGGACTACAGGTGCCCGCCACAACGCCTGGCCATTTTTTGGTTGCAGCCGTCATTGTTGTTTGGCGGGCCCGGGCTGGATTTGAACCCACCAACTCAGGTGTATGTGGCTGGCGCCTTAGCCCATTGAGCCACAGGCGCCGAGCCTAAAGTTTATTTTTTTAATGCAGAAGTCTTTTAATTTAAAAGATCCATCTTTTGGCCATTAATAATTAGAATTTTCAACAGCATATTTATTCCAAAAGTGACTCAATCTAATGCCTTTTAAAAGAAATCCCGAGTGGGCTCAGCGCCTGTAGCTCAGTGAGTCCCTCTCCAGCCACACACACCAAAGCTGGTGGGTTTGAGCCTGGCCCAGGCCTGCTAAACAAAAATGACAACTGCAACCAAAAAATAACTGGGCGTTGTGGTGGCTGCCTGTAGTCCCAGTAACTTGGGAGGCTGAGGCAAGAGAATCGCTTAAGCCCAAGAGTTGGAGGTTGTTGTGAGCTGTGTCGCTCGCCATGGTACTCTCCCGAGAGTGACGTAGTGAGACTCTGTCTCAAAAAAAAGGAATCCCAAGTGATAATTTTCCAGGTTTAGCCTTTCAAAGATTTCCAAAAATTCACTTTCAGAAATAGACAAGATAACAAAGTGGGTAGGACCTTTTAAGGCAAAGACTTCCCTAGAGCTTTGCACAGTCAGTACAGAGAGTATGCTGCTTAGAATCTTACCTGTCTTGGACCTCCCAGCCTTTTTCATATTGGCTTCCTGACATGTTCCGGAAAAAACACATCCCTCAGATGGCGGAGACTGAGTAGAAAATTCCCACTCAGTCACAAGATAAGTTCAGGGACACGTAACAGGACAAGAGGGGAACCTCACACAGTTTTTTTTTCCCCAGGGACCTGCAGCAAAGTTGGTCCATAATAGAAGCTGGTCTAGTGAGAACTGTGTAAGTGGGTAGCCTGCAGGGCCAGCTGGAATCATGGGCTTACAGGGGTGCTAGGCTCATGTTCTACCCCGTGGTAACCCTCTTTGTGACAAAAAGACACAGAAAGACAACAACAAAAGAAAGCAACAACAACAAAAGGCTATTTCTGAGAGGAGAGGGAATCACACAATATGAATGTTCATGCCACAAAGTACCAAATGTACTGATACCAGAGCCACTTTACAAAGACTAGTCACTCACAAAAACCTTTTCTCTCACTAATCTTAATTTGGCAAGGCAAAGGCAACAGAGACAATGATTTCCATCTGCTCAACTGGAGACCACAGAGAGACTGGAAAACTGAGAGTCTGACTGGTAATTTAAGGCATCTTACTTACCATGGATTCTCCTCACTGCTACTTTCAGAAGAGCAGAGCCCGTTTTGAGATCCCGCAGGCTACACCAAACTGCAGAGGGTGAAGAAAACTTCCCCTTTCCCCTGAGAGTTGGCTTTAAGATCAACTCATAATTAAGGCAGATGAATACAAGAAAGAGATCTGTTTCCCACGTACACAGGAGAATCACAAAGTGATTACTCAATATTCCAATGAAGTCCAGAAATTTTTATACCTCCCTTTTGGGGGGGCGAGAAGAAGAGGAATATAGGTAATTCTGTTTAAAGGTAATAAATGGTTTGCTAGGGAGGATGAGCTGATGGGGGAAACAGATTGACTTGTATTGACTTGTAAATGATTCGCTTATGCAAATTAAATTTACCTGAGAGGCAGGTATTATATGCAAAGTAATTTGGGGCTGGTCTGGCTGCTGTTCTTGACCTTCTTTCCTCCATCCTAGTGAGAAAATAGGGAGGGGAAGGGAAGTCAATTGTTCTTTTTGATGGGTCCCTCGGATTTATGGAGATACATACAGGGAAAGCCCCTTCCAAGGCCTAGTGATCTGAAAGGGCCTTTAATTCAAAATACTCTTTATACCAAGGAGTCATATTTTGCATCGAAATTTTTTATTATTATTATTATTAGCGCCGCTTCAGAATGTGTGTGTGAGTGCAGCACATCTGATGGTGGGGCGTCCAGAAAAGCGTCCCAAATGAAGAAGGCCGGTGGGTTGTAGGCATCCTAATGCCAAGAACCGGACTCACAGTCAGGCCTGATTCACGTTGGAAAAGTTGGGAAGAGGTTGGGGCACTTTCTCAGACTGATTAGGCAAACTCAAGAAAAAAAGAAAAACATAAGGTTTGGTGAGTTGCTTTCCCGCCCCAGGATTACAAAGTGTTTTCTCAATGGCATGCCCTAAAGGAAGATGAGCTGTAAGAAACAAGTAAGGGGAAAGACAGAAAGTTCTCATCTATTTCCAAACTCTACCCCACAAATTTCCCTAAGAAACGTAATACACAGTTTCCCCTCAACTTTTGCAAATATAAATAGAACCATTTTATGAAACCAGTATTGGAAATACAGACTTAACATCAGCATATACTACAGTTAGCTCACTGTGCACTTATATAAATCTATTTATGAAGATTTGACCGATGGTACACTTGAATCATCCCAAAAGAACTCTATTACCCTAGCCTTCTCCAGAGTATATATTCATGCAGCAAAAAGATCACAAGTCCTTAGATGTGACAGTGAAAATGAGACATCAGACAAAGAGATAAGGCCCTTTGTGTCATTTAAAATTTGCGGTTTGGCTCAGCGCCTGTGGCTCAATGGGCTAAGGTGCCAGCCACGTACACCTGAGCTGGCGGGTTCGAATCCAGCCCGGACCCGCCAAACAACAATGACGGCTGCAACCAAAAAAAAAAAAAAATGGCCAGGCGTTGTGGCGGGCGTCTGTAGTCCCAGCTACTTGGGAGGCGGAGGCAAGAGACTCGCTTGAGCCCAGGAATTGGAGGTTGCTGTGAGCTGTGATGCCACAGCACTCTATCCAGGGTGACAGCTTGAGGCTCTGTCTCAAAAA